>RJVU01026436.1:743517-786152 GCA_003731715.1 Anabarilius grahami
ATATACATATACAAATACAAATATATATACTCTTTTCCTTAATGTCAGGAAAATGTTATTAGCTTTTCTCTGATGATTACGCATGACATTTTTAGAGCCACTGAATTTAAACTTTTTTTTGAAAATGGTATAAAAGGTTTTCAAAATCAGATGAAACCAACATCAGAAAGTACGTTTCTAAGTGCATGTTTTAAACTAGATTTTTAAAGGATTTTTCTCCTCTCTTCACTCACGATTGTTGAATTTTCAATTGCAAGCCAATTCTGATATTGTGTTGCATCATGACACATTGAACTCTAGCTTGTATCCAACCCAAGTTCAATAATCAGCATGTGATTTTTATCCAGACGCCTGTTGTTCCAGGACCATCAGATAATGTTGATCCAGGAATGTGTCCTCCTTGGGTAAATCATGTTGTTCTGGGCTAGATCTTGGTTAACAGCTCTCAGACAGGGCCTCAAGCCTCGGGCTGCTGTCCTTGTGCGCCGTCTGCCAGCACCCTCTGAAGAGCGCTCAAAAACGAGGTCACGTCTCTAGAGTTCATGCTCCTTTTTGCTTTTATCAGCAGTCAGCCATTGCAATAACCCTGTGTGTTACGGTTTATCTCATCACCTGAAGAGCTTTTTGAATGGGTGTCAAGAGACGGTTTAATCGCGCACATCAATCTCATTATTTAATGTAGAGTGAATAAAGCAGCTCCAACAGAGACTGATGATGGATGGCCAACGATAAAAGTCAGCTTTGGGGCTATTGGTCGTACTACAAACAAAAGTGAAGTTGACATGAGTTACTTATAGAACAAGCAGCAGCGAACGGATTTGCTAACGTTTGTTTTCCCAAATACACCGGCTCCTCGTCTTTAATCGGTCGATAAAACACCCGCCCTCATCTCACGACATTAGCAGAGCCAGAGGTCGAGCTGCTCAAACAAACAAGTTTTTTCTGGAAGTCATCATCGTCAGACATTCCTTAGGAAGTCAAGCTGTCAGTGTCTCACTACAGTTGTCTCTGTGAGCTGGAACAGGATTAATTATTTTTCAACATTTCAAGTAAAGTTGATTTTTTTTTTTTTTATTCCAATTAAATAAGACCTTTTTTCAGATGGAGGTAATGAGAAGATGCTGTTTATGTATTTTATTTGGTGTTTCTACTCCCAATTCCAGGGAAACGTCTGTGAATAAATGAGATTTTTACATTTTTGGAGAAACTGTGTTGTGGGTGTTTTCTAAGTGGTTGCTGGCGAGTGTTGGGCAGGGTAGGTTGCTCTGTGGTTGTTTACCGTTCTGACTGCCAAGTCTCTATTATATCAGGGCCTGAATTTGGTGTGAGATATTGAGTATTGTTCATAATTTTACTCATTCCCACAAGTTCCGCTCATACGTTTCCGTGTGGGAAATCCCTGCAAACATTTATTCACAAGCATATAAGCTGAGTCAGTTCATTTGGGTGTTCACACTTGGAAGTTTTGCTTTGATAAAAACAAACTCTAGTGCGATTGCTCTGTTAGTGCGGTTCATTTGAATAGGAGTAAACGCTGATATCTGAACCCTGGTGCACACCAAACAAGCGGACCAAGACCTCTGAGAAGATGGGTCTCGGTCCACTTCCAAACAAACTCTGTTGCGGTGTGACTGAAATAAGAATGCAACGCGGATCAACGACTTCAAAACAAACCAAAATCAGGACGTGATGTCAAGACGTGACTATAAAAAGGCCAGAATGCTCAAGCGTACCTGTTTTTTCATCATTGTTGCCTGTTACAGTTCAGAACAGGCATCTGAACTGCTGTCCTTTACACTTTTTCTAAGCCATCACGAGTGCTCAGCTGGTAAAAATACCATCATATGTACGCACATACAATGAGCTTGTTTACCTTGTCACACAGCATTGTTTTGGATGTTCGGTAAGTTAAATATACGTCAGAAAATTTGTCCAATCAGGTTGTGACCTTATTCTTGTTCCTTATGTTTTGTATCTTTAGGTTTGGTGTTAAATATGAGATTTTGCACGCTAAGCGAACCAGGACTAAATGTATCATTTTCTTTTTTTGGGGTGGGGGTCCGGATAGAACAAACCAAAAGAACCGAACTGCAAGTGTGAACACCAAAATTACCCAGAACAATTTGTCCCAGGAAGTTTTTTTTCCCCCCAGACCTATTGCTAGCTGCATTTCCATAGCGGTCTTAAGTACCATGAACATAGTCCGGTGACGTATGACTGCGCGCGACTTTCCAGCTCCGACTGGATTTCGTCCTCCGCGTATAAGCTTAATAAAGCCTGAACCTCATCGTCAGTCCATCGGTCGTATTTTTTTAACTCCATTGTTGATTCAAATAGCAAACAACTCTTAAGGTGATGATACACGGGGCAACTTTTTGAGCAATGTTGCTGGGCAATGTTGCCGAGCAACGTTGCTTGGGCACTTTCCCACTGAGAATGAGCAACAAATATATATCTGGATACGTGAGATCGGTCGTGGGCAATTTTTTGAGATCCTCCAATCAGAATGTTAGCAGCCGATCACGTGACCGGTTCGGAGATTTCAGAAAAAATTCAAACAAGATGGCGGCCTCTCAGCGGCAGTGGAGCGGAGAAAAGGAGTGTGAACTTTTATCTTTTTACGCTAGTAAGTTGTCATGCGTCAACCCAAAACAGGGAATTTACCTCATATATTGCTTAAAATACCAACAACTGTCCGAAGTAATGTGTGTATGCTGTAATGAAGCCATTGAATGATATCAGTTAAATACTAAAAAGACCGGACGTTTTTGACGTCTGTAGTAGCGTAGGCTGTAGGGCGTTTGACATTTGAATATCTTTTGATGCGATCGACGCGGGTTCGAATCCGCCTTTTGCTGAACTCGCTCTTCTCTCTTTTCCTGTCACAAATCAGATCGGAAAGGCATTTATTTTTAATAAAAATGAAGAAAATATTTGAAAAGTTGAAATAAAGTGCCTAACAAGTGTTTATAATAAAGTATTTATTGAGTTGGCAATAGATTTGCTCCTCTGTCTGTTGCCCTAATTAGTTGCCCTGTGTCTCATCAGGTTGCCCGTTGACGGCAACATTGCCCAGCAACATTGCTCAAAAAGTTACCCCATGTATCATCACCTTTACTGTACACACCGCAACAGACTTTAAAAAAACAATGGTTGAAATAAAATGCTGCGTGAACTCAACCAATCAGCATGGTTAGCGCCCATGTCCCACCCCCGAAAGTTCCGGAACTTTGGAAAAAGTACTACCTGGCGAGCAGGTACTTACAGAGGGGGGGAATTTTTTTTTTACCCAGAACTTCATTTAGACCCTGGTTCCTGCGGTCGAAACGCCACCCCAATGTTCCTAGTTCCTGGGGCAAGTTCCTGCGGTGGAAACGCGGCTTATGTTCGTACAGATGAACGGATCAAATCAGTAGTTTGAAATATCATCTGTCGGACTGTAACTTCAAAAACGGCGCAAGTGATCCAGCACTACCAAGCTTTCTTGTTTTTGTTTTTTTTTCCCCGCTTGTGTGCAAATACTTGCACAAATGGCTTCACATCACCACGTCACCTGTGCTTTATGACTTTCGCTCGGGTTTAGAATCAGTAAAGCCATCTATATTGCCAGTGAACTGTTGGTGGGATGTAGTTTTGGTGCAATGCTAACACAATACAAACGCTTTGACAGAAAAGGCGGCGGCAGCAGCAAAATGTGTCTACTGGCATGAGTGGAGAAAGACGGATACTTAAAACAGCCTCCGTCACTTACCGTCTATACTCGGTACAAGGGGTGCTAAATGTTATATCTGGTAAAATAGAAAAACATTATGAAAAGTTCTTATATTAACAGTGTAATGAAGAGCATAGCCTTAAATAATGTACAGTTGCTGGCTGAAAACCAGAGTTCATCAACGCCTCAAAATTACAGTCAGCACACACTCACACTGACTGAAGATGGGTCCTTTTATTTGACACATAATCACTCGGTTGCACAAAATTCATTGTAAGTTTATAAAATATTAATACAATGAACCAAACAACGTGTATGAATCCAGCTGCATTTAGATGTCAAGACTGTAATCAGAATGAGCTCTTGATTGACAAAAAGTGTGAAAATCTGTTTGGCCGGCTAGGTTGAGGTTTGGAGAACAACGCAAAATTTAATCTGACTGCACAATTTTCCAAGTTTCATTGTCATTTGTGGTTAAAAGAGAAGATTTGAAATCAAAGCTCCCTTGCGCTGTGTAGGCTTTTGCGCAGTGAATATGACCATAAAGTAACATCTTGAACCAAAGGTGTGAGCTTTTAAATTTCTTTAAGAATCTTCCTTATACAATTTCATTGATTTGGCACATAATTGCATCAATTTCATAAATAAAAAGTAATATGTATTGTGTCACGTGTATTGAGGTGATTGTAAGATGCTTTTCTTCTTTGTAAAACTGCTTAAAATGTGTATTGTAAAAACACAAATACACAGAGTGAGCATTTAAAAAAAAAAAAACAACAACTATTAAACAATGTCTAAAATATTACCCCACATACCTCAAATAAAAAAGTCCCCCTCCCACCCCCATTTTCCGAAATGACATTCAGGCCCTGAATGTACAAATGTCAATCTACAGTTTTTCTTATGTACTTTTCTTCTGTGTTTTGTTCATTTTACAGATCCCACCTCTCCCAACGTTCAGGTGACACGGCTAACTCTTATGTGCGAGACAGCTCCCGCCCCACTGACCCTTGACCTGCAAGGTGAGTAGAGTTAACTTATGGATGGGTTAGTTCATCCAAAATTAAAATTCTGTCATAATTTTCTCACCCTCATGTCGTTCAACACCCAGAAGACTTTCGTTCACCTTTAGAACACAAATGAAGATATCTTTAATCATTTTTGTCCATCCGTGAAAATGCATGAAAAAAATCAAGCTTCCAAAAGTTCAAAAAGACATTGGAAAAGTAATCCATATAAATCTAAAGTCTTACTTTTAATGTTTATACCTGAATAAAATTAATCAGCGCACATGCATAGAGCACATCAAATATGGTAAGTGGAATCTCAAACATGCTTGCTTGAGGTGCGTGAATACAAACCTCGTTGTTTGAGTTGTTTTGAAAGTAAGACTTCAACAGGTTAGCATGAGACCTGTAATGTTGACGACACATTTTTTGTATGCGTATTCAAATACCCTATTTGTATAATCACGTCACGTTTGCGTTACGGCACCAAACCTGTGGTGTGACATAATCTTATGGTCACATGACCCAGATAAAGCACAGCAAGCCTGAGAGCTCAACGCTGCCAGCGGGAGAGAGATGAGCAGACGTAGATTGTGTCCTGCAGCCATCTGCTGGAAATATGATTCAACTGCAGTCTGTCATTCCCACGTCAAACACGAACACCACCGTTCACAATTAACCTCATGCCACACCTGACAGTGGCAGCTCAACCTTCAAGCTTTTTTTATACATTTTTTTCATTATGGAATCATATTGTCTCAAATAAAGACCAGGCAACGCTAATTTTACATGCAGTGAATATGATGTGAAAATAGTGGCAAATTGGATATTGTGGAGGATAGTTTGAAGTACTGTTGTAGTCAAGACCGCTTAAACCGAGACCAAGTCAAGACCAGACCAGCACTCCTCAAATTAATCTGAAAGATCCGCATTTAATGCCTGAGAAATGTCTTAGAATAATAAGACCCTAATATAGAACGTTTACCAATCAACAACAAAATTCGTCTTTGCACTGCGTAGGTGGCACAGAAGTTGCATTTGTATAAAATCAACATCACGCTTGCAATCGTGCATAATTTTGAAAACGGCTCTCATGCTCTTGTAATATTGCTTTATTATATCATGTTATGTAAAAAACAAGAGCTCATATAATCCATAGTAGCACAACAGTAACAAAAGAAATCAAATTAGAATTGATTCCATTTGAAGCAGGAAGGTCACATACATCCTATCACAATGATGTTCGCAAATAAATCATGCAATTTACCGGCAATTTAGTGATTTCCCCGCAGTTGTGGTCTTGACCGGTCTTGAAATAAAATCCCGAGTCCTCTTAGTCTGAGAACAAGATACGACCGAGTACAAATGTGGTTAAGACCAAGACCTTCAAAAAATGGTCTTGAGTACTACACTAGTTTAGTCCACTTTTAAATAAACTTTTCCTGATAATTTACTCACCCCCATGTCATCCAAGATGTTCATGTCTTTCTTTCTTCAGTCGAAAAGAAATGAAGGTTTTTGATGAAAACATTTCAGGATTATTCTCCTTATAGTGGACTTCAATGGCCTCCAAACGTTTGAAGGTCAAAATGACAGTTTCAGTGCAGCTTCAAAGGGCTTTAAACGATACCAGACGAGGAATAAGGGTCTTGTCTAGCGAAACGATCGGACATAAAAAAAAACCAAAAAAACAACTGTATATGCTTTATAAACACATATTAACGGCTTGCACGTGCTTCCGCTTTCCGCATTCTTCAAAATTCCATAAGTAGAATAGGGAAGGCGTAGGACATACGGCGTAAGCGTTTTGGAGAATATGGAAAGCGGAAGCACGTGCAAGCCGTTAATTTGTGTTTATAAAGCATAGACAGTTGTATTTTTTTTCTAAAATGACCGATTGTTTCGCTAGACAAGACCCTTATTCCCTTATTCCTCATTCTTTCGCCATAAATATAGCTATAGAAACTGGCATGGCGTTAAAAAAAAAAGAGAAAAGAACAAGAAAGACTACACTAGTTTGAATTTGTTCACTTAGTTGTCTGCATCCAGATCACATGGCTTGGATACATTTGCAAATTCATACATGTGTTTCTGTACGGGATACAATGCGCTTGTTAACTGGATTCACCAAAGTTTGTGCATTTAAATGTTTATTAGGTATTCAAAGACTTCAGACAGGACTGTTAAACAAAGAAGGTAAAATAATAGAGCTAAGCATCATCCTGATTTCCTGAACCTTTTCCATTGGCTTTTGGATTATTGCAGAAAATAAGCTCTGTGACCAACAAAGGTTTATGATTCTTATGCTTTGTTCATCATCATAATCCTTTACAAATGAATTTTGAAGCTTAAATATAATGGTCAGAAGTAAAAAGCTAAACATAGGCTATAAATGAACTACACCACAGTCACATGACATTCAACACCATCACTAAGCTTGAAAGTTCTGAGTTAGAATAGTTTCTAAGAGAGTGATAAACACGAGTGACTAGTGAGTAGATGAGTTTCTGTTCGGCCTGATGACTTGTCCTCGACAAACTCTGTAGTCGCATTTAGACACTTGATAGCAACTGCCTTTTTTAAAACAATTAAAAGCTTTAAAAAAAAAAATCACAAGGGGCATTATGTCATGAAATTAAACTAACCATTGGAATAAACCCCACTGTTTTCAGGACAATGGAAGTGCTACAATGTGAACTTGTTTCCTGGTTTTGGCCTACAAAAATGCGTCATCCCTGCAGCACACTTTGTTTGCACTCGGGCGTTTGATTATCAATACTGTCAAAATAATGACAAAATATCACGATCACTTACCGACCAAAGAGAAAAAAAAATCATTGGCTGATGCTGATAATTTAAAAAATATTGGCACTACCCTCCGCATCATATACAAGATATGACGGTGATTCTGTTATTTTGTGATTCTCATGTTTTGGTTTTGGCCTGCTGTGAGGAATATTAATGTCACAAGGTTTTGCTGGTATTTTGACGGGTTCAAAACGATGAACTCGCTGTAGTAACTTCAGAGTGTTTTTGTTCCTCTCTCAGGTGATCTGGAGTCCTACAAGAAGCAGTCGTTTGTGCTGAAGGAGGGAGTGGAGTACAGGATAAAGATCAGCTTCAAGGTTAGATGCCGACTCACATCCTGACATGTGAATGATCACAACATTTAAACGCAATAATTGCTAGGGATAATAATTCATTGTTTAACAATTTCATGGCACATTAACTGTGTACATTAGAAGTTACATTATCACTGAATTCCCAATGAAAAATAACTAAAGTTTATGTTTCATAACCATGTATTAGTGCCTGTAATTTGATAATCCAGTTAATTACTGGTACTTCATCACATCTGATTATTATATCTTCTCATTTGAGGCTTGGGTGTCCTGTATTTCCACATTACTCAGCGTTTTTGCGTTATGCAGTCCTGCCTCATAGTTGCGTGAATAAATCTGCTGTGGTATAAACAGTTGCACATTGTGTACTGACTGCATGTAAACACATGCAAACATGCTGCACTGGACCTGTTCCTGTTTATCAGTTCAGTAATGTGACGTCACTGGTCCTCCTGTGTATTTACATCTGTTTACAGGTGAACAAAGAGATCGTCTCGGGGTTGAAGTATGTACAGCAGACCTTTAGGAAAGGGGTGAAGAGTAAGTGTTCTTTACAAATTACAAAATTACATTCATGTTCGTGGCACATTTCACCTCAAAATTAAATGAAAAGATGTGGATGTGCTGCTTTCCAGGATATGTAGTTTCTAGTATTTCTCTTGTTTTATTTGTTTTATTTTTGAATCAGCAAAAAAAAAAAAAAAAANAAAAAAAAAAAAAAAAAAATCGACAAAAATAAACTGTAATACTTAAATCTTGTCTTGGAATGCTGTTATGCAAATCCTGTGGCGTCTGGTGGGATTTAGCTTTATTTAAAAAGAAAAGCCTCTGTTCTTTGAGGAATTGGAATTGTTGGAAATCTACTTCTCTGCACCAAAGCGTCCCATGTATGCTTGAACATGTTTTAGGGAGGCCATGCAATCTATCTTGCATTCATTTAGATTGTGTATGGTGTGATATTAATAAAATTCATCTTTGCGCTGCAGAGGAAACAGAAGCTGCATCTGATGTTGCATTTAGATGCATATATTGCATCTGAGAAGTGGCATAATGCATTTATACTGCAATTACAATTGCATAAATAATGCTATGAGATTAATATATGATATGAATATTAAAATATGAAACCATTTTAAAAAAATTAAATGATACTTTAAATGGTGGCAAGTTACTGTCCTAATGAGCGAATCATTCATTCAACCAATTAATTTAAATGGCAAATTAATTCAGGAACAAAGCAAATGGCTGAATTTATGATTGGGTCATTGAATCATTGACTCAACTGATTCTTTAATAAGTTTGTTTTTTGTTTATATGGATTCATTCAGTAACAAAGCACAGCTGTGTATTGCTTACTTTTTTGTAACTTATTCTCATTTCTGACCAAAAACGTAAAACTGATACTGACAATATTGTCTAAAACATAACACAGTATTAACTTCTTGTTTATTGAACTGTTAAAAATAATATTTGGGAAGGCTATCACTCTTGCTTGAGTGAACTTGCTTAACTTTGTCTTGTTATAAATATAAAAGACAAAAACTCGTACAAGGGCATATTTGCCCCCATATCTTGAATTTTGGGATCATTCTAACTGCATTCTACTAGGCTACATCAAAGTGGCACTATCAATGTTTGTTTTTTTTAACATTTCTTGCAATCTTTGATTGCTCCAACCACCAATGACAATGGATTAATACAAGAAGTAGTCTATTCCATTTAATTTAAACCTCTTCACCCTTTTTTTTGTGTTCAGTTGACAAGTCTGACTACATGGTGGGCAGCTATGGGCCTCGGCCGAATGAATACGAGTTCCTGACGCCCTTGGAGGAGGCACCCAAAGGCTTGCTGGCCCGTGGCACTTACAACATTAAATCCAAGTTCACTGACGACGACAAGCACGACCACCTGTCCTGGGAATGGAACCTCAACATCAAGAAGGACTGGAAAGATTGAGTTGTTTCGAAACCCCCATTTTCCTTCTTGCCATCCTCCTACCTACTTCCTCCCTCCCTTTATTCCTCTCCAATCTCCTCCAGTTCCCTCCATCATCATCATCATCATCATCATCACCACCATCAACATCACAATCCTGGATTAACTGATTTAGAAAAAGAAATGGATCTTTCTCACTCCGTCCACTTTCCTGCAGTTTCCCATCTTCCATCCCTCCTTCCATATTCCTATCCCTTTCCCTCCCAATGAGTATTGAGGCTTTTCATGAAATATATATGTGAAAACAAACAAAAACGTGCACAATCCATATTTTGTGTTTTGGTTTGTTTGTATATAAAAGTAAAAACAGAGGAAAAAAATATTCAAAAAAAACCTCATGGATACTTTTGACATGGTTGTTATTAGTAATCTTCACTACCCCTGTCTTCCTCTTGTGTCCTGTACCCTTCCCGTTTATCCCGCGTCATTCCTTTCTCTGACATTCCTTATTTTCTTTTTAACCATGATCTGCCTTTATGAGTGTAATGGGAGAAGGTGCCACTTGCTAATATTTTGCCACTGGCATTCCCTCACAACTCAAGTTTGCCTTTGCCCAGAGGGAACGTGTCCGATGCCTTTGAGATGAGACTAGGGTTAACGTAGCGTGGGTAACTGTAGAAATGTTAGGGATTATAGCGGAGCAGGTCTTTACTTGGCTCTCTGTATGAATGTGTGCGTGTCCAAATATGGTTTTAGCTACGTAGGGTTCACAGGATGTGAACATCCTGTCCACTAGGGGAGCCATACTAAGAATCAGCCTTGCCCTGCTCTAACAGCATTGGGTTTTTGTTTAACCATTTCATCGCCATGTGGCCTTAAAAATAATTCCTGTAGCAAGACATTGAGGAGCTGCCTTTTAGCGTCTAGGTTTAAATCCACTCAAATCTTTCGTCCTTAAGAGGCCAAGGTGCTTTACCGACTCTCGCTTTCTCAAGGGACTGGCGGTCACATCTTCTGCCTCATTCATTTGGCTCGATTCAGGATGGACCAACTTTGAAGGCCAGTAGAAGTTAGTGAACCTTGATGCAGAGCAAACATTTTCCCCAATTCAGTTATCACAAACTTTCCAAAGATGACTGGTGCTTCATTTGCAGAATGTGCCCTTTGCTTGTGGTTTACATGAGTTGCCAGTTTTTTTAAAAGCAGAGAAGGTCTCATTTCACTAACAGATCTCAAGTATTGAACTACTCTACAGAAAAATTACCAACACCATAGATTGTGCCTCCAGTATTGACGACCACAAGCTGCTCTCGGTGCGTAAATCTAAGGGAAAGAAAGTCAGGACTCTAAAGGAGGTGCATTTGTAGTGGGACAGATCTGGAGTGAACCTAAATCTCAACTCCAGTCCAGGTGTAGTCTGACCTCAATGTTCAAACAAGAGAGGATGTGCTCATGCATCACTGTACTGTTTTATACACGCCTGTTTAGTTTTTTTTCTTTGGTGACATTGCCTGCAAAGTAGTAGCTTGTTGTGCTGGTCCAGAATGCTGCTTCTGTCTTCACCTGTTTGTACTTATCTGGAGATTACTGTTCACCTGTGTCAACATTAAAGTGTTCAGAACAGACAGTTTCTTTTGTCTTCCATTCACCAACATGAATGCTGTACCATTGTTTTCTTATTTTACTTCACCAGGGTGATGTCTAGATTGTCAGCCTTGTTCTGCAAAACTTTAAGACTATTTGAACTTGGTGCCACCAAGGTTTAGGAGTTGGCTATTCTTGCATAGCCAGTCCTGACTATCGGCATAAAGTCTGGTCTACGTTACAGCTTGGTATACTTCATTTTCTGCGTTCTATTCTGTCTAGTGCACAGTTGAGCTTGCCAGCCATTCAAAGTGCACTCCATTGACAGTAGCTACGTTTACATAGACACCTTTTGTTTCAGTTCGGAATGAATTCAGTCCTATTGATGAATCTGAATGTACCGTTTACATGAACACTAAATAAAGTGATCGGGTTGATGTGCGTTTGTCACAAGCTTTAAATCAGAATTTATTTTATTTGACGTGCGCGCACTGCACGAATATACAGAGTTTCCTGCTGTTTGGGCATGCTAACTATTTTCCAACATTGCTTCTATTCTTTGATTTAAAGAGCAGACTTAATATTTATCTATTTCAGGTCCTAATTAGGAAACAACGAGCACATCAACTGTTGTGCCATGCTGCTTATATTGATCAAGCAGTAAAAATGCCCCTTCGTGCACCCAAAACGAGGCATCTGTGGACGAGAGTCCGAAACAAGGACTGGTGGGACATTGTCCTGCTCCACTTCACAGATGATGAGTGGAAGGAGAATTTTAGAATGACACAAGTCATTTATGACACTTCATATGATCAAGTGTTTACATGTCCTCTCAATCGGATTAGAAAAGGTTTAAGCTACCACTTACAACCCGAATTAAATTAATAGGATTCGGCCAGTTCATTCCGATTGATGTGGTTACATGCAATTTTTTTATTCTGACTGTGCTACCAATCCGATTACAATTGGATAATTAGGGTCCATGTAAATGCAACTATTGAGCACGGATGGATGCATCTGGCATTTACCTAGTGGACCTGTTGTCCGTGCAGACTGATGGCAAAAATTGTCACATGGACTGTCAGAGAAGAATGCAGACAAGGGAAGTGTACTTTAGGCTTTATTCAAAGAGACTGACAGACATGAAAGTGTCCATGCACCGCTCATTTTGATTTTACTTTGGGGTTATTCAAAATGGTTGATTAACACCAGAAATGAGCCAACGTAGAAAAAAAATGGTTGGAGACTTGGTCAGAATGTTCATCCAAAAGAACCAATTGTTGTAGACCAGGGGTGTCCAATCCTGCTCCTGGAGGGCCACTGTCCAGCAGAGTTTAGCTCCAACCCCAACTAAACACACCTGAACCAGCTAATCAAGGTCTTACTAGGCATACTAGAAACTTCCAGGCAGGTGTGAGGAGGCAAGTTTGAGCTAAACTCTGCAGGACAGTGGCCCTCCAACACTGACTTTGGACACCCCTGTTTTAGACTCTAAATATAAAGTTATGCTTGTGGGTATCTCTTATTACTAAGTGCCTCAAAAAACACTGAGGCCCGGTTACACAGACAGGACTTAGCCTAAGCCAGGATTAGGCCTTAGTTCAATTAGGGCATTTAACAATCTTTTATAAACGTTCATTAGAAAAAAACATTACTATTGTGCATCTTGAGACAAAACAATGGCACTGATATATTTTAAGATATGTCAGTGCGAGTTTTCAGTTAAAACAGCTCAAACATGCATTTTAGTCTAGGACTAGCTTAAGCCTTGTCTGTGAAACCGGAGTTGAATATCATCTAATTAAGATTTGAAAGAACTAACCTAAAACTTTCGTAAATCCAGTGACTAGTACTTCCTCATTGTAGCTATCTAGTACCTTGTGAGCATCTTTAGTTCCTGGTGGATTGGTTCACCTAAACTCCAAGATGTTACATAAAGCAAGCAACAGTAGAACTTGATTTTCTGCAATTGCTGGCCAGTTTAGTGTGAAATGTGCATCAGATGGTCCGTCTGTGGATGGCACATGGGCCGAGACGTGTAAGATCTTTCACAGAACAAGGGTTTCCATCTAGACATAACCCTACAACAGATCCATTCTGATCATTCAACTCACTCACTCGTTCATCCATATGCTCAAGGTAATAAATGTATCAAACACCCTTCTAAAGCAAAGTGTGATTTAATATTGAACAAAAGTGGTTACACAATGCTGTGGTTAATCATAATATGTAATACATGTGAGAAAGGAAATAATCAGCAATGATAAGCTTCATGTTTCCTGTGC
This sequence comes from Anabarilius grahami, assembly GCA_003731715.1. NCBI lineage: Eukaryota > Metazoa > Chordata > Actinopteri > Cypriniformes > Xenocyprididae > Anabarilius > Anabarilius grahami. The sequence goes on from RJVU01026436.1 coordinate 757,163, forward strand.
TTGATCATCTTCAGGGTGAATATGGTTACAGTTAAACCAATAGTGAGTAATATGGTCTACCCTAAAAGGCCAATCTGGCAAAAGCACATTAGACAGCAAACAACCTCATTCTGTTAACAGAAAACCACCCTTTGTCTCTTGATTTGTGGCACGAAATGATTCAGGGATGGGTTTTACTAAATAACGGCCTTCTCTAAACATCTTTCTGACTGTAGTTTCAAAAAAATGTAAGACATTACATGAACGACTGAGGAAACAAAATCAGTGGCACGAATTTTAAGAGCAAAATCGGCTATTTTCCACTTTTCCTCCCTTTGGTGGAGTTTATGTCACTCTTGGTCCTCTGCAAGCGGGAAAAGATCTCCTTGAAGAGGGCTTTGTACTCAGGAGTGTTTTGGCTCAGCCGCTTGTCCACAGCCTCCACTTGCCGGCTGATGCCCTCCAGGGCTTCTGGAGTCGAGGGCGTCTGCGGAGGAGTGGGCGGCTGCTGGGGTTCTGCGACCCGGCATTCCTTCATGGACGGATCCCTGGACACGGGCCGGGAGGTCTGCACCTCAGCGTGGCGTAGACTCTCCTCGTGGCGCCGGCACTTCCCTAGCAGCTCCTCATACTTCTCCAGAAGGGCGTGATACTGCTCATCTACCTCCCGTAGGATGGACATGCCCCTCTTACGGACGCCATTAGCATGAAGCGCATAGCTGCCTTTGCGTCTCCCTGAGGCATCAAGCGCAGAGATGGCGTTTAGAGCTGTATCGCTGCAACTCTTCCGAACGGGTGCCGCACTATCATTTGCATCCCCGTTCTGAGTTCCAGCCATAACTGCATCATCCGGCGTGTCCGTCTCGGGGGCGCAGTTGAGCAGCGTCTGCTCCAGGCCCTCGTCTCCGCTCAGCAGGCAGGCTCGGGACTTGCGGAGCTGCTGCATCTCCTGGAGCTCTGCCTCCAGCTCGTGCACACGCCGCTGGCAACTCTCGGCCCCCATGAGACGCTGTTCCAAGCGCTCAAACTCTTGTAGCACTGCACCACATTCCCGCTCAGCGGCCTCACGCCGACCGCGTTCGGCCGCCACAGCTGCACGTAAAGATGACACCATCACACGCAGATGTTCATTCTCTTCGTCAGCGGGCTGACATTCTTCTAGGTCACCGCTGCCTGGGTAAGACACCATGAAACTATCCTCGTACCTGCAAAAGAAACACCAAACCATAGGCACAGAGACCACAGCATGATGGATCAAAAGAACAAGAGACAACTAAAAATTCCTAGTTATACATGACCCAGTAAATATTTTACTTTAAATGTAAAACTAAAGAAAGCCCCAAACTTTTCAAAAGAAATGAGTAAAAGTGTCAANNNNGTGTCAATTGAATTATGGGTTGGGTTGGGGTTGGGTTGGGTTGGGTTGGGGTTGGGGGTAAAGAAGCTGATAAAGAAGCTATAGACCTTAGTCAGGTTAGATGCCACACTGAATTTAACACGGATAAAAACAAAGCAGTGAGGAATAGACTGAAAGTCTTTACAACGACCGAATAAAGGTCCTAGATCACGTCAATTTCAAAACTCACAACTTTCAAAACCATTTTGTGGAGTTTGTGACTACTAGAAAGTTATTTTGGATAGATGTTTTGCCAACTGTACAATCTGTAAAGTAAAATGACGTTACCCTGACTAAGGTCTATTTCATTCTGTTCTTTTCTTTCTTGGAAATTACTGTTTGTTCATGGTGAAATATAGTTTTGTGTGTAATTTTCCCCTGTGCACACATTTTTTAATGACACAACATGACTTCACAGTAGACGTAATAAATCGGGACGCACCTGGGAGCGGTGCAGAGTTCCTTGAGGCAGGGAAAAGAGTGCACAGTCTTTCTCCTCTCTTTCTTTTCTCTGCGAACCCTGAGCTCTTCCAAAGTGCGCAATTCCTCCACGCGAGCTGTTAGCGTGTCGACCTGCCCCTGCAGCATCTCCATAGTACTTGTCAATCTGTATGAATATGTTTGCATATGATCAATCAACCATAAACCATATCAGAAATGCAACGTTCTCTGGTATTGTCCACTGGATTTTCAGATAATACAGAATTGTACCATCAACTTTTAAATAATGTAAATCTCATGATATAATTTCAGTAAAGGAATACAAAAGGGACAAAAAAAAAAAAAATCAAGACTGTAGCCTGGAGCTGCACTATCAAGTCACAACATCAATACAGTAATCCAGATTTGATGGAAGGCAAACAATGGTAAGTGGAAACTTGTCAGATAATGAATTCTCCTATAGCGAAGGTTTAGCTCATGAATATTAATTGAGGCTCCAGGAAGGTAACAATGCAAAATCAGCATGACCAAATTAATATTCATGAGCTGAGCCTTTGCCAGAGTAAATGCCTGTTCACACCAAGGGTGATAACTATCAGTGTCATCCCCAGTGTGTAGTATATTTCCCATGATTCTCTGATAAGGTATGGCTCACCTGTCAATCTTCTGCTGAGAAGCTTTGCTTTCCAGCACCAGTTTCTCATTGGTTATCTCCAGCTCTCGGGCCGTCACATCCAACTGCTCGTACACTTTAGCGTGCTGCTCGTTCATCTCGCGCAACATCTCCATCTGCTTGGTCAAGTACTAACAAAAAGAGATACATAATGATATCAAATTAAGCAACATTGTAAACAGTGCTATTAGTGAATTTGCCTTTTATTTGGTCATTAAGTTTTCTAAAGAGCGTGTCAGATTAGTTTTGTGATTGTTCATTGTCTTCTGAGAGTATGAGATGAGAGTATGAGATGTTTTAAAAGCACTTAGACTAATTCATTTAATGAATCTTGTCAGCCTGTTTCAGTGAATCGATTCAAAATGCTGATATTATGTAAACCTAATTAGAAAAAGTTCATAAAACTGCCAAAAAGAATGTTTCTTATCATCACACAGTGTTTTGATGATGAAATCTCATGGTTTTTGGTCAATGATCACAGCGGCACTAAAAAAGGGACCTGTGTTCAAGCTATTACAAAATGGCATATTCTTGTGGAAAGCTTGGTAATCTCTTGTGAAATGTGTTTTTGTGTTAAATATTACACTGAACTTTCTTCCACTTAGCTTAAGACCATAAACCCCTTACATTTCATTTTCTTCTGTGCTTGAATTCATACGGCTGCATCACAGTCTCAGCATTACTGGTCTGAGATATCGAAATGTTGTGCAATCCATACAGAATGAGACCGGTCTCCAAACATATCGAAGAAACAGCAGCTCATTGTTCTCAGATATGTAACAGTCTTTGTTCAGTGGATCTGGCACACAGACAGGCGACGGGCGCCTCCCACCGCATGTGCTCTCATCTACAAACAAGCTTCATGCGCTCCATTAGCATCATGCTGATGTGTAATTGGCTCATCGGAAGAGACTTACACTGACAGGAAATTTGGAAAAATGACATGCAGAGACATGCAGGTCAGAGGTCATGACAGGGTTGTCCACCATTCAGAATGTAATGTGAATCTTTTTAAATTCAATTCATCTCAATTTAAACAGAGGTTCTAGTTGCAATTGTTTTTTAAGGACACCAAATTCAAATTACTTCAATAAGTTTTTAATAACACATTCCATTTTTCAATAGGAAAAACATATTGGGTATTTCCGTACATTCATTGTATTACATTATATTTCGTAAATTAACTTTCATTGTATAGACCATGGTGGAAAAATCAAATTTACTTAATATATTCAAACATTCCAAATTTTAATTTTGCCAATTGTATTTATTTGATGACGTTTTTGGAAAACACGATGATTCTGTTTACATGTACCATCATAATGCAATTATAATGAGATTTAGGCAATATTTGGATTAAACTTTACCCCCAGCTCATAATCAAAGTGACCATAATCAAAGTAATGTATGTGGTGTATGTCGAATTTAATCAGGCATGTAAACGTTTTAATCGCATCTATACCACTCTGACCGAAATGCGTGTTCTTATATTGGACACAGATGATGCTGTCATGCACAGATTGGTAAACATAGAGGTAAAGAAGGCATCACAATTTTGAGTTCATGTTGGCAACGTTGCGTGACTTGACTATAATTCAGAATATAGATGGTCAAAAACATTGAAATGAAGATATTTTAGGTGCATCACTGAAAAAAATCCAGTACGTCCATAGAAATGTGTTTTGCACTTGATCTGACGGAAGTAGATTAAAACAGTGACCAGTAACACACCTATTGTATGTGAGTTTATCATTTGTGCTGGGCATTAGGGTTTGTGAATAAAAATCACAACTCTGGTTATTTACCAAGAGTAATGAGAATTGCATGTTGCTCATGTCATGTAAACATCTTAGTGCGATTAAAGGATTAGTTCACTTTCAAATCAAAATTAGCCCAAGCTTTACTCACCCTCAAGCCATCCTAGGTGTATATGATTTTCTTCTTTCTGATGAACACAATCGGAGAAATATTAATAAATATCCTGACGCATCCGAGCTTTATAATGGCAGTGAACTGGACCAACGAGTTTGAGCTGAAGAAAGTGTCTCCATCCACATCCATCCATCCATCATAAACGTACTCCACACGGCTCCGGGAGGTTGATAAAGGCCTTCTGAAGCGAAGTGATGCATTTGTGTAAGAAAAATATCCAAATTTAACAAGTTATGAGGTAAAATATCTAGCTTCCGCCAGATCACCTTCCGTATTCAACTTACGAAAAAAACGGAACTAGCGTTGCGTCAGTTACACTTTTTCCGTAAGTTGAATAGGGCAAGGAGGTAGTGTAAGCTTTTTGAACTGCGAGAGTTTTACACTTTCTTCATAAGTAGAATACGGAAGGCGATCTTGTGGAAGCTAGATATTTTACTTCATGACTTGTTAAATATGAATTTTATTATTTTTTTTACACAAATGCATCGCTTCACTTCAGTAAGCCTTTATTAACACCCTGCAGACATGTGGAGTACGTTTATGATGGATGGCCATTATAAAGCCTGGATGCATCCGGATATTTATTAATATATCTCAGATTGTGTTCATCAGAAAGAAGAGAGTCATAAACACCTAGGATGGCTTGAGGGTGAGTAAAGCTTGAGCTAATTTTCATTTGAAAGTGAACTAATCCTTCAAGTCCTTACTTTGATTATTGGAAATAATCAAATTATTGCAGCACATGTAAACAATCAATGTGGTGGACATTATGTGGTGCTTTACTGCACAATTAGAGTGCTTTCACACTTGGTTCGATTGGCTGGTCCGAACACGAGTTCAATTGCTCCCCTTTCTCTTGCCCCGCTGGATTGTGTTCACATTATATTATTAGGGTCATGAACCATACTCAAGACCTCCCTTTTTAAATGGACTTGGGTATGGTTCGCAGGAACGCACCTGTGAAACAGTGTTCACATCATCCAAATGAACCGAACACTGACATTTGAAGCCGGATTGATAAACCGAAAGTGCTAGTGTGAACGCACCCTTAATCTGGTTTACTGGCTAATAACGGTTTAACAGTATTGAACTTAGTTCAGAGAAACATGTCTAATTAGTTGTGAAATATGTAGTATTGTCATAAACAAAAAAGCATAATCATGTGAACGTCAGTTCCGGATCATGCATTCACAAGCACTTTTTGAGCAGATGTCCAGCTGGTCTGTACCTCGATTTCCTGCACCTGCTCTTCATTGTTGATGTACATCTGCTGCAGCGAGTCCTCCAGCTCCTTATTGCGCTCCAGGAGGGTTTTACCCAGCTCAGCTGCCAAGTGCAGATCTGAGACAAAACACAATACAATATCAGAGAATAAATAAATAATGCAGCCTTGCTGAGCAGAAGAGAATTCTTTCAAAAGCATTAAATGAAATCTTAGCAACTCCAACATTTTGAACAATAGTTTTCATCTGATCATGCATATTTTATGACGGGTAAAATAAACAAGTAAATTCAGTCGTATGGGATTGTTTTTTTCCCCCCACACCAGTATATGATGGTATGCTTACTGTATGTCTCTGGATTGAAGCAAAAAATCCATTAATATCAGTGATTTTCAACCTATAAAATACAGAATTACACTGATAATATAACTCCAGAGGATAAAACACCTGACAAATTGAATGGTTCTTCTGTACTTCAGTGGTACAGTCATTTTCTGACATTTACTACTTTAAATAAGTAAATGAGGCAAGTGTGATGCAAATGTGAGATTCCATGCATCTCTTTCATCTTTTCACTGAATAGTGCAGTTCTTTGAACATTCACAACATAGCATTGCCTCTCATACTGCTTGAATAAAACATTGTGTGTATAGATGGTTTACTCTCTTGTTATTTTCAAGCAGCTCTATCTCATAAAAGCAGAGTGTGTTTCTCTGCTGTAGCTGGAATTAGTGGATTCAGTGTGTGAAAACCTGAGAAGGGAGCGAAATGAGGGCAGAGAAAATCCTGCGGTTTAATTCTGCCTAAAGGAGGTGATTTTTTTTAATCCTTCATGTTTTCTGATGAACATGAGCCAAAGTGACGTCAGCCAAGATACGACTGAAGAAATCAAAGATGAAGAGAAAAGCAGCAGCACGTGTAATAAAGGTCAGTACAGTCGAACAGTTCTGCTGGTTTGGCCTTCTGTCACTTTTTATTGAAAACAGTAGAAAGATAAGAATAGGATAGAGAATAAGAAATGACACAAGCTGGATTTAAACTACATTTAAAGATCCTGTTTACTTAAAGGATTTGTTCACTTTCAAATGAAAATTACCCAAGATTTACTCACCCTCAAGCCATCCTAGGTGTATATGATTTTCTTCTTTCTGATGAACACAATCTGAGATATATTAATAAATATCCTGACGCATCCGAGCTTTATAATGGCAGTGAATAGGGTTCATGAGTATGAGCAAAAGAAAGTGCCTCCGTCCATCATAACCGTACTCCACACAGCTCGGGGGGGGTTAACAAAGGCCTTCTGAAGCGAAGCGATGCATTTGTGTAAGAAAAATATCCATATTTAACAAGTTTACTAAGTAAAATATCTAGCTTCCGCCAGACCGCCTTCCGTGTTCAAGTTAAGAAGAAAGTGTAAACTGGCATCACGTCAGTTACACTTTTTCCGTAAGTTGAATAGGGAAGGCGTAGGACGTAGCGTAAGCTTTTTGAACTGTGAGAGTTTTACACTTTTTTCTTAAGTTGAATACATAAGGCAGTCTGGCGGAAGCTAGATATTTGACTTCATAACTTGTTAAATAAGGATTTTTTTTTTCTTTTAAACACAAAAGCATCGCTTCACTTCAGAAGGACTTTATTAAACCCCCGGAGCCGCGTGGAGCACACGTTTATTGTGGATGGAGGCACTTTCTTCAGCTCATACTCGTTGATCCCGCTCGCTGCCATTATAAAGCTTGGATGCGTGAGGATATTTATTAATATATCTCAGATTGTGTTCATCAGAACGAAGAAAGTCATGTACACCTAGGATGGCTTGAGGATGAGTAAAGCTTGAGATCATTTTCATTTGAAAGTGAACTAATCATTTAAATGGGAAAAAGACCAGAATCTCCCAATGAATGGTTTATTTATGGTTGCACGTTTAACTGGGATGAAACTTATTTTAACATCAAATGACACACTTCACCTTTGAGAAACCTTGACAACCATCAGCAATGTTTCCATCCACCTATTTCTATGCAAACTGTGGGATAAAACATTAAAAAACAAACAAAACAAAAAAAAAGCACTGGATGGAAATGACAAGATGTGCATAAATTCTAAAACTGCGCATAAAAAACTTGTGTTCTCAATTGACGCAGATATATGTTTCATCCGATAAGAAGACGTGTGCATAAACTATGATGGAAACACATTTACTGAATAAATCCCTTGATGATGTGCGACAAACAAAACTCAAGTGACTTTGGCTCACCAGTTCAAATGTTGGTTTGGTCATTCTGAAAAGCCTGAGCCAAAGTCTGTCATCAGAATGATTTGGTTTAATTCCCTCCCAGAAGCGTCTCACGTGATTGCGTTCACAAACACCAGAATCCGAATGCAAGATAACATGACAGCATTTATTGTGTTTAATGTGCGTGCATTGCGTTTGAATAAAGAGCCATGGGTTTTTCAAGATTCAAGAGTTTTATTTGTCACATGCACAATTATATAGAGCATATATAACCAGCAGTGAAATGAGAGTCAGGTCCGCTCCATGGACAGTGCAATTATTAAAGAATACAACACAGANCATTTTTATTACAGATACTGTGTGCCAGTTTCCCAGGAAGTGACAGATTGAAACTGTGTTTTTTTCGCAAATGTTTTAAGTGATTTTTAAGTTTTTCAATATCGAAACTTTGGATGGAAACATAGCTAATGACTCAAGGTGCTGTTTTTGGTTGTAGTAAGGCTGTTCTGTCTTGATTCCTTTATGATAGCAGATCTGTTTTTGTCTCCCATACCTTGTTTTTCCCTATAGCAGTATCTCCATAGAGAGCTCAGTGTGATTTGACACTAAACCCCCTCTCCAGAGACAAACACAGTCCTCCAGTCTCCTCAGATGGTGTTTTAATACCCAGCAGACTCAGGGAACATGCTAACAGAGACAGTGTCACACACAGGGAGGAAGTGACATCGTGGGAGGTGCTGAAGTATTAAGAACAGAATCATTGACCTCCATTACACTGATATGAATGCAGAGATTCATCATGAGATGAGATGGTGTCAGCGACAATGCAAACATGCTATAGTGAGGAAGCACAGAGCACCACACGCATAAATCACACAAGAGCGTTTGTGTGTGGCACACTCTCCTCCTGTGTCTGTGTGTGGAAACTGATCCCATGAGAGTTGAGAGAAAAAACACAGATATCAATGTACAAAACACATACTGTAAGGGGGTATTAAAACTATTAATTTACATTTCATTTTCTGATTCATTGCTCTAGTGGCTTTCTTGCAGTACATTGTAGGGATGCACCGATATATACTGCCATTGGCTAAGAAAATAAATGGTTATGTATAAAAAAAAAAAAGAACTTGACAGAGTAACTTGACAGAGAAAGAGCCGACTGTTTGAATTAAGGCCCTGACGAAATTTCCCTCAGCTAGCGCGTCTTTATGAAGTGACTAGAAGCCTTGTCAGCTGACCTGAATACTGTGCACTGATTCGCTAAAACGGACTTATCGGTTTCTGTACACAAATAACAAGGGCGCTTGTCGGTTTCTGCTGTAAAACGTGAACTCGCGATGCCTTGACAGTAGACAATACCGGCTTTTCTGACAAAACCTATTTAGGGTTCAGAATGTGCTATATGTAGAGAATAAGAAACGACAGTCAATTCATTTTTTTAAAAAGTGCCATTTATCGTTTTTTTTTGGGGGGGGGGGGGGGGGGGNTTTCAAAGAAGGCGGAGCCTCAGAGCCACACCCACCTATTAAGTCATCATCACAGACCAACAGTAGCTTCCAGAAAGTACGCTTTGGCAAACTGTTTTGAACTCTGGAAACGAACTCCGAACGAACTTCGTTTTGACCTGATTTTGTTCAAAATGACGTCACACCAGTTCGTTCTTTTTTCGATTTTGCTTCAACCTTGAAGTGCGGCCATTTGTAACTTGAATGTGTCTGGCTTCCGTATTCTCTTCCAGTTATTTTATCTGCACAAAAACTCGCTATGATGCTTGATATCGCAAACTGGTATTTTTTACCATATTATTTTAATGTATTATCATAATCATAAACACATTGTTTTTTTTACCATTTGATATGGTTATAATTATTGTGCATCTCTACTACATTACTGTACTGGTAAAACTGCTCTTACAGTAGAGATGTGAATCCATGGCACACGCAACAACAGCAGAATCTGATATTCTGTACAGTGAGAGACATTTTTAGTAACAGCCTTGAAATAAGGTCAACTGTGATCTCTGAGGACCCACATCCTAATTAAGGATTTTTCTTAATTAACTTTCCCAATGAGGATGAGCATTTCCAAGCTAACATGCACGTTACAGACACACGACACACCATGCCTCACTCGCCCGAGGCCATGAGGACAGATATAGGCCTCATGTGTACTGAAGATTTCTGCATGTGTGCTTTCATATCAACACACGACATGACAGCAAGTCAAGAACAAATAAAAAGCCCTTTACAACTACTGTTCAAGCTGAATCATTACATCATCTACCAGCACGAAAGAGATTTGCTACCCACTTTATCGTGAAGTAGTGCTCGCTACCAAAATGCTGAAGTTATAATCCAGACCAAAAAAAAGTGGAATTTACTGCATAACACAGAATGTCATTGAATTTGGCAAAATATGGAAAGATCAATCAAAAGTAGGGTTGTACATGTAACTAAATCGTGATTATGGACTAGTGTAAAGTGCAAAAAAGTGTTCTGCATGTCTCTGTGTGAATGGAAAGCACGTTCAAACACGCTCTCTGTGTTATCAGCATCTGCCGTCTTTTTATATAAGACATGAACTTCATCTCCAGAGCTGCTCTGAGAGTCACTTCACCAGCATTTCAACATTTCATTTATGATAAAACTATTATCAGACAGAAACAGAAACTCAAAAGGTCTTCATGACAACCCACCAAAATAAAAGTTTGGTTTAGGGTTATCAAAAGCACCGGTATTTTGGTACCAATTCGATACTGAAATTTTAAAAATGTAACAATACCAGCCTTTCTGAGGTACTGGTAGTACCGGGTACTAAGTCAATCTGGTATCCGCTGATAGGTAGCTGCTTTCAAAGGCTCCCGTGTGTATCCGTGTAAGCGCTCTGTGAAGAGCATCAAAGGTTTCTATTTACAGTGTGTTTTTGCAGAGTTAAGCTTTGTAGCCAATCACAGATGTGTTCGCTGAGAGCAATGGCCAATAAGAGGCATTTAAGTAAGAATCCACTCAATAGAGTGCTGCAGTGTTGATGTATTTTCATCGACTAACCCGGAAGTTATCATCACCCTGGTTCCCTCGATAAAAACCCAATAGGATTTTTCCGTTGGCTTTTGGGTTATTGCAGAAATAAAGGTCTGTGACCAACAAAAGCTCATTATTCTTACACGTTTTTTTCATCATGATACTCTTTACAAACAGCTTTAATGAATTTTGAAGCATAAATACAATCGGCAGAAGTCAAAAGCTATATGGACTCCGTATATCATTTGGTTATTTGGTGTCCTTTTGGAGTTTCCAAGTGTACTTTTTTGGAAAGACACCTAAATTTACCTTAAAAATGCTTGCAGAAAATACAGTTTTGTGAAAATCACCCTTTAATCTGATGGTGTACTATAGTAAACAATGACACAATAAACACATTAAACAAGATAAATGATGCATGCTTAATTTCACAATAAGTATGTGATTAATTGCACCCTTTCTGTGTGATTAATTGCAATAATAAAACAAAAAAAATTTATCTATTGACAGCCCTAGTCAAAATAGATCTGTGCACCAAGTCCATTTAATCCATTATCTGTAATGTAATTCTTCTTGATTTTCATTTTATTACTAACTTTTCATTTGATCTTTTTAATCCAATGCTAATTTAATGTAACAATATTTGAAGGCTACATGTTTTAATGTGTTATTTACTAATAGCATTAAGAATTAACTAATTTCATATTTTTATTTTCAAACAGTAAAATTAAAAAAAAACTATTAATTTAAAATAGTTACAATAGCTTTTGCTATTGTACCGAAAATTGGTACAGAGAACTGTGAAATTTGACTGATATTGGTACCGACTACTGACATTTTGAACACTAGTTCTGAATAAATTATGACAGAAATATATTGCATTTGTTCAAAAGAATGTACTTCTGAAAAGTAATGATATTTAGGGATGCACGGATATATTGCCCAATCAAACAGTCACTTAAAAACAGCGATAACCAGGCCGATTGTATCCTGTCAATCAAAAGGGGGTGAAAATGCGTTTGAACTCAAGCTGTGTGTGAAGAAAATGTCTCTGATCTCTGAAAGATAAAGCGGAGGTTTAGTTTCTTTAGTCCAAGTACAATTTTATACAGACATATAGAATTCATTAATTCAGTTGTCTGCTGTGAGTGTCTTAATAGTGTTTAAATTAAAGTATTACTTAAAGCATTAAAACACAGAAACCAGAAAAATAAAAACAGACAACATGTAATTTATGAAAAAAGTCAAGCATTTCCTACAGCACTATTATTGTTCAAATTTTATTAAAATATTAAATGGTTAAAGTTTCATGAATTCAATTGATTATACATCTCTTTTGATTTAAAAAAATATATTTGCAGCACAAATGTGCAGGATGAGTTACGAGCCAAAGTTTAATGGTTGGTTTGTTCAAATCCCTTAAGAATGAGTAATAACAGTGTTTGCCTTAGCAAACATCACTGTTTAAGTAACCAGCTCAGCACATATAATTATGTATTATGTAACCAAATGCAAGTCAATAATAGACTAAAACACCACACAATGCATGATAAAATTAAAATTTGCTAAGATAAAGCTCCATAAAAGCTGATTATCTCCATGTACTGTGTGCTTAGTGCTCTTTGCATCTGAAGTGTCTCTTGGCTAAGTGATGTCGTCTTTCGCCCTCATTCTGCCCAGCTGTATCGTCCCAATCAAAAGAGACAGTGGTGTCTGGAGTCCTAATCAGATCATCCCAGCCTTAATACCACCCAGTCAAATACTGAATTCTGCCGACCACATGATCTCTCTCTTTCGTCCACTGCTGCGGCAGAGTGAATCCGCTCTAAAGTCGTGTGCTGTTGGGTCAGCCGGGGAAATCACTCTTTAGGGTGAAGTGATATCAAACTGTGGCCCTGAAACCACAAACTCTTTCAGGCTCAGAAAATCTACTTCGAAACCAACGTGTCACCATGTTATTTATCAAAACGTCACTAACTGAGGAAGGGTGATATTTCACTCTTTTCAGATCTGAGCGGGCACTTCCCAAAATGCCATTTCCTCTCGTGATGGATTGCTTTGAGATCCTGAAACGGATCAATATGGAGTCTCTGTGAGAGATTGTGTGTTAGGCCTCCATTACGCCATTAGCACAAAGTGCATGAATATTACTTAGCTAATTTGATTGTGAAAAAATATGCCTCTAAACATGGTATCATTAGAGGTCTTCCTGTAGCTGGCGGTGCATTTCTGAAGCATGTCTTGCATGCAAAACAAGCTTATTGCGATAAGAGTGCAAGTGAGCAATACAGTTGATAAGACGACATCCAATTAGAGCGGCATGATTGTGGATAAATTGAGAATCACATTTTTTTTTTTTTCAAATATAGATCACGATTGTGAACCGACAACTAAACAAAATAAGTAATTTACTAGAGGTTCTGACAAATTATGAATTGCTGCGGTATATTTAAAATTGTTTAATTTGATTTTTTTTTTTTTAAATAGGCTTGAGTGAATAATTCAATGACTCACTCATAAAGACTTGTTTCATTACTGGATGAATCAGTGTTTGAATGAATCTCTTGAATGAATGATTCAATGACAAATACATTTTTTAATAACAGTCACTTGTTGCCACCTACTGGTGTAACGATGTAATCGATAGTCGTGATTTGAAGCTCCAAGTTGCTTTCAAAAGTTGATTTGCTCCATTTTATCGCTTCTGTAGACATCAGTGTTTATATCCAGACTATAAACTTTTATCTCAGTACTTCTGTGAAAATTTGAATTATTGTAAGACAGAAATAATGATGCTGTGTGGGTTGAAAAGACTCTGAAGCTGTTTAGCAGCTGATAACTGCTCTCTCTGGGTCAGCGGCAGCGCAAACGCAGATTTGAATTTTCCGGTGTGACTGTCAAATGTTTAATAGACACAGGCAATCGTGATCGTTTAGGAATAAGATTGCGTGGGTGTTTGTATCGAGATCTTTTAATGATTCATCGTGCAGCTCTACGTGCAATAAGACCTGATTAGACTGATTAAAATAAATATAGAAATTCAGCATTATTCTAAGCTAAAAATGAGTTTATTAACTCTTTCCCCACCATTTAAGAGTTCTTCCGGAAAATACATGTTTTCAATGTTGGTGCTGTTACGCATCTTCTATAATAGTAAAAAATTTCCAGATCGAGATCACCAAACATGTAACAACATAAATCAAAACTGCCAAATGTTACCAAATTAAATTACAAACCCACACAGAAGTATAATATGATTGTGGCGGTGGAAAAATCCACACAGCAGCATAAAATCTTTGCTGGAATCAAATCTGGCAATGATGAAAAGAAAAAGATCTCAGTTTTTTTTGTTTTTTTTTCATTACTTTGAGAGAGGAATAACTCGACACTTGTTCCCAACGAATCGCCTCTGCAGTCATCCTCAGCCAAAGGATCATTGTTCCTGATTCCATTTCAAACCAAATTCCTCAAATAGTCAGAATTCTCCATTTGCCTTTCTTCCCACTGCACAACTAGGTGCCTCAGATCTAATTTAAGCATTGAGTTACTGGCTCATCAGTTCTAGAGTACAGCATAACAAAGTGTCCTGAAAATTCATAAAGATCGGTCACAGGCTGTTCTACAGCTCAGCATTTTATGGTGATTCAATCCAGAGGGCAGGGAGAGGGCAATGACATCATCCTAAACCAAGAGAGACAGGAAGAGAGAGGTGCGTTTGTGCCGTCCATCCAGCCGGCTCTCATTCAAACACAGCGTGATGATACTGAAATAACTGGACTTTGGCAAAAAAAAAAAAAAAAAATCAGATGATCTGAGTGGAAAACTCAAAGATTGGAAAATAATCCAATCGGACATGTGAAACAGCTGTTGCATCGCTCAGTCCAGAAATCAAATGGCTCCCATTTGACCAAGTCGAGTTCCCATTACTTTTCCAGTCGTTCCTGTTGACTGGATAAACAGCTTCAGAAATAATTTTACTGAGAACTCATAGAACAAGTATAGTTTCGACTAGCTAAACAAATCATTAAAATCACATATTTATACATTTACACTTTTATCCAAGGCGACTTACAAATAAGGAATACAACAAGCGACTTATAAATACAATGCACTATTTATCCAAAGCTGTTGGTTGATTGTGAAGGTTTAAAAAAAAAAAAAGCAAATGTCAGCTGATTTATCTGTCTGTCTGATTCATGTCTACTTACTACAATGAAAATAAGGCATTAATGCATTGACTCTGCAGACACGGTTTGTGATGAGGAGATTAAACCAGACTAAGCTAATGTTGAGCATCTGGACTGACACAGATCCAGAGTCCACATCCAGAGGAAGACGTCATCCATTTACAGTGATCACAGATGGTCTCTAACCTTCAACCTCAACCCTTATTTCTGAATGTATTTCCAAATATGACACGTTTAAGACAGAGGAAACCATTGTTTATACACAAAATAAGCACTTTCTTTGTCCACGGTTTGACGACCACACACACAAACACACAAACACACACACACACAAACACACACCAGCCTTTGTTGTCAAACTGATGCGGTTTGTGGTGTTTCTCACCTTGCTCCAGGTCTCTCTGGTCGTACCACGGCTCATCCTCTTCCGTCACAAACTCGTCCATTCTGCCGGCTCGGAGCATCAGTCTGTCGCGGTTAACGGAAACTCAAAGATGCGGCGATCTATCAAAGCGATAAAAAATACATGAGGTTGCAATATTTGACTTGTCAAGGCGTTCATGCAGTACTCTTAAAAATTGCGTAAAACACACACTTTCCTAGGTGTCCAGATTGAAAAAAAGCGTTAAAACACACTTTAACCGGCTATTTTTACGCTAAATACATGTGTTTTCGAGCAGCATCCGCGGCGACGCAGGCGACAACGCAACAATGACAGCGCGCGCTACTTACTGCAAACACACGCTCCGTTTGCGTGAAATGTTTCCGGCATGCCAGGAGAAATTTCCTACGAAATAAAAGAAATGTCACGCTGCTGCCATTTAGTTCTGTCACATCCAAGCCCTCCCACTGCCGCAGATATCTCTCCTCATCCGAGTCCCAACAACATCCCGTTGGTTTCGCCCGAGAGATGAGATGAAGTACCCGAAATCCTACTATTGGGACGGTCAGGCTCTTAATATTCATAAACCAAGCCAAGCCATTGGACGGCTACAGAGCCACGTCAACAGTCTCTATTAATATTCACAAAACAGGCGCCAGCCATTGGAAGGGGTTTTTAAAATCCTGTCAAAAATGGCCTAGTCATGTTTTACTCCAAAATCTAATGAGGAAAATCATTTATGCCGGTTGCAAAAACTCATCATAGTAGTCTTAAAGGGTTAGTTTACCCAAAAAATGACAATACTGTTATTAATTACTCACCCTCGTGTCGTTCCAAACCCCATAAGACATTCGTTCATCTTCAGAACACAAATTAAGATATTTTTGATAAAATGAGAGCTTTCTGTTCCTCCATTGACAGTCTACGCAACTACCACTTTCAAGCCACAGAAACGTAAAGACATCATTAAAGGAATCCATTTGACTCCAGTGGTTTAACCCCAATTTTATTAAGTGACGCAAGTGCTTTGTTAGCGTAAAAAAAACAATATATTTACAAAATATTAATCCCTAATGTGCGTTCACACTCTCATATCAACACAACACGTGTCATGGTGCTCTCGTGAACGTGTGTTGGAGATTAATATTTTAATATATTGTTATTTTACGCAAACAAAGCATTCGCGTCGCTACATAAAATTGAGTCACATGGATTACTTTAATGATGCTTTACTACCTTTCTGGGGCTTGAAAGTGGTAGTTGCGTAGTTGTCAATGGCGGGACAGAAGCGCTCTGATTTCATTAAAAATATATCTATTTGTGTTCTGAAGATGAAAAAGTTTTACAGGATTGAAATGACATGAGGTTGAGTAAATGACAGAATTTTCATTTTTTCATGGGTGAACTAACCCTTTAAAAGTTAAACATCTAATTTATTTCTTCAAGATTGGTCTTAACTTTTTTAAAGTCAGTAACATAAATAGATTGACTGGTCTAATTTAAAATGGAAACGTAAGACTGATTACCTCTTGGTCAAACTAATTCTCAAACACGAGCAAAATCCTTGCCACAGAAAACTGAACTGACACGTCACCACAGTTTATTAATATTCATGACTCAACTTACCTTTGTCATAGTAGGAATCGTAAATTCTCCTCTTCCATAGAGAGGAACTGCTAAACACAATAATCCGTTTGTCCAGGAATCCGAGGGCTGTTTTTACTCTGAAGAGGGATAATTAGGGGGTCTCCATTCAGCAGTGACTGTGGGCTCAGTGGAGCGTTAAACTCACTTATTTTGAGCAGGTTTCCCGCAGAGAGGAAGACAATGGCATGTTTAAGGTGTAATTTTAGAAGTGCCTAATAATAGCATGAAGCCAGATTTAATGAAAAGGGGACTTATTTCCTATTTTCAACAATACTATTGAAGACAAATGTAAAATAAGAGATGTAGGCGACCCATAATGCATCATAAATATCTGAGAAATGTAACAGTCAGAGGAGAACATTAGGGTTCCTAACTCCCAGTAAAAATCCCATTCATTTTCTCCATTAAGTAATTGATTTTTAATAACATACACACTTCAAGACAGACCTCAGGGGTTAAGCGATGATATATCATTCTGTAGCCGTCCCCGTGAAGAACTACACTACCCATAATCCTGAAGAGAGATCCACTAATCAGAGATCTCACTCTTACTATAGAGTGCATTAGTGCCCGCCTACTTTCTCAAAGCTGTCAATTTCGTATTTTTTTTTGCATTTTTCCCATAGAGGTTTTTTCAAATTCTTCGTTAGTTTTATAAGCCATAAACCAAACTAACCAGCTATGATGTGAATCACATTACAAACTTTGATTTGAAGCAAAAAAGTATTTGAAAATGGGACAAAAAGACTCTGTCCTTGTTTAAAAAGGAACAAGACTGTGTACTTAAAGGTACAATATGTAAGATTTTCTGTCCGCTAGAGGTCACTAGAGGTCTATTCAAAACAAAGGCGTAGCTTGATGACGGCAAGTTTGAGCGCGGAATCTTGGGACATGTGATCTTCACCTCAACGGTCGGGGGAAAAGAATTAGGATAGGACTCGGGAAGAAATCATGTTCATGGATGTGATTATTAACGTTACTGTAGTATGAAGCAGAGCAGGACCGAGTGTTGTGGGAGCTGAACGAGGCCGCTGGAGCGATTGCGCATATTAGATACATTTGAGTGTGTTGAAAATTATGTTATAACGTTGCTCTGTGCGTTCGGCTCGCCGGCTGCTGTGAGACACTTGTTTGAGACACACTGCAGTGAGATAGATCGATTTTAGAATATCATATTAAATGCTGGATGACTTGTGTTGATAAATGGCATGCAATTAATTTGAAAACATATTGTATGATGGAGAAAATTCTGTATTACTGTTACTAAAAATAAAGCTGCATCTGATTATGCTATGTTAGCTACTTCACAAAAGTGTTTTTCTGTGAGGCATGGTAAAGCGTGACTCGCAAAAAATCAAGAAAACTAGATTTAAACAATAAGACTAAACGTGTTGAGCTATATAACAATAATTAGTTTTCTGTCTATAAATGTAACCAAACAGTTGTGCCCTTGTCTATTAAAACATGTAATATATTAACAAAGTCTATAGAATAACACAAGACGCGTCACTCGTATTGTTTTGAATGGGAGAAAGTGCAACGTGCAATATGGAGGAATAAGTCCCGCCTTCTAAATAAGAGCCAATCGCAGACTGGTAAAGTCATGGCGTCACTGCAGCGGCTGTTAGAAGCTCCGGTTTCTATAGAAACAGTCAGACGCGCGCCTCCAAAATGAGGCACAAGAGACGCGCATTTAGGTCTGTGCATGCGCATTAGCTTGATCTAGCCTGAAAAATAAATTTTTTTGTCATGATTCGAACATGATTTAGAAACACAATTTATGAGACAGTTGTTGTCAGATTTCATTGGTGATTTCAAATATGAAATTTAATCGAAAGCTTGGCAAACAGCTTTGGAGAATTTGATGTTTCCCCATTCAAAGAGAGAGGAGCTGCACTCTCATGCCCGAGAGGCGTTTCAAAGATGGCCGCCAAGTGAAATTACTTATCTTAAAGGGACTTTGGTGTTAAAGTGTCTTTGGTGTTTCCATGGTTTCAACAAAATAAAACTGGAAACCGAGGGTATCGCGGGTATGACGCAATTGACAGGCGACTCCTCACACGTCCCGGAGCCTTGGATAAAATTGCAATTTTCTTACGATTTACAAATAGTTGGAAACATTTGGGATATTGTAAGTACTCAAGTGAACAAAATATATAACACTGACCTAGTGGTTTTTGGATATTTTACTGCAAAATTCTTACATATTGCACCTTTAATGGATTTAATGAGGGAAAGAAGAACTACAATCCCATGAAGCATTGCACATAATCGAATTAAGAGCGATAAAAAAATAAACTATTTATTTAAAGTTGCTGATTATATCAATAAAAACAATATACTTTAAGTTTATTGCAAACTATGCATTTATATACAAAGTATTTTGACAGCATGGGAGCACCTTCCAAGCTCGATCTGGTACGATTTGCTTGCCGCAACTCTGATTGGTGGAATTTTCTGTACAGCATCATGGGTAATGGAGTTTTTCATCATTATTTCAGCTGTTAAACAATTATTTTAAAAGTAAGTTGAAATAATGGGAACAGATGGCTTCAACAAAAGAATAAACCACTGACTGACAACCATGGAGCCAGGCTGTCTTTAAAGGTTTATAAGTTAGCATTAAAAATCAATTCCCCACAGAGAAATTTTGATTATGTNATGTAATGCCATATGTGAATAACATGCTATATATTTTTAAAACGTATTAAACGACAATAGGCTATCTCACGACTTTATATCCCCCACTGAAGTATATATTGGGAGTTCATTTTTTTTTTAATGAATAAATTATATAAATAATGTTCATCGTACGTAATACGATCGGGGAAATTGCTGAATGAGTAGCTGCGTAGCCGTAGCCTAAACTGTATGACAGCTGGTAATATCCACCTGCCGGTAAATTTGAGCAACGGTCTGAGTGGCTGTATAAGCTACAAACAAGTAGAAAATAATTTCTTTGTAGATTATACAACAGCATCTTGGAAAACAGAAAAGGTAAGAAGCGATATTTGAGAAAAGAGCATATCAATCTAATAGCCGTAGACGCATAGCGGAACTAACTTTACCCTGCGTCACGTGATTTCCGATTCTTGTGAAAAAGGTCTATTAAAACGTGTAATATATTAACAAAGACTATAGAATAACACAAGACGCGTCACTCGTATTGTTTTGAATGGGAGAAAGTGCAACGTGCAATATGGCGGAATAAGTCCAGCCTTCTAAATAAGAGCCAATCGCAGATTGGTAAAGTCATCGCATCACTGCAGCGGCCATTAGAAGCTCCGGTTTCTATAGAAACAGTCAGACGCGCGCCTCCGAAATGGGGCACAAGAGACGCGCATTTAGGTCTGCGCATGCGCATTAGCCTGATTTAGCCTGAAAAATAAAAATTTTTGTCATGATTCGAACATTTAGAAACACAATTTATGAGACAGTTGTTGTCAGTTGATTTTATTGGTGATTTCAAATATGAAATTTAATTGAAAGCTTGGCAAACAGCTTTGGAGAATTTGATGTTTCCCCATTCAAAGAGATATGAGTTGCACTTGCATGCCCGAGAGGCGTTTCAAAGATGGCCGCCAAGTGAAATGACTTATCTTAAAGGGACTTTGGTGTTAAAGTGTCTTTGGTGTTTCCATGGTTTCAACAAAATAAAACCGGAAAACCGAGGGTAACGCGGGTATGACGCAATTGACAGGCGACTCCTCTCACGTCCCGGAGCCTTGGATAAAATTGCAATTTTCTCACGATTTACAAATAGTTGGAAACATTTGGGATATTGAAGTACTCAAGTGAAAAAAATATATAACACTGACCTAGTGGTTTTTGGATATTTTACTGCAAAATTCTTACATATTGCAACTTTAATGGATTTAATGAGGGAAAGAAGAACTACAATCCCATGAAGCATTGCACATAATCGAATTAAGAGCGATAAAAAAATAAACTATTTATTTAAAGTTGCTGATTATATCAATAAAAACAATATACTTTAAGTTTATTGCAAACTATGCATTTATATACAAAGTATTTTGACAGCATGGGAGCACCTTCCAAGCTCGATCTGGTACGATTTGCTTGCCGCAACTCTGATTGGTGGAATTTTCTGTACAGCATCATGGGTAATGGAGTTTTTCATCATTATTTCAGCTGTTAAACAATTATTTTAAAAGTAAGTTGAAATAATGGGAACAGATGGCTTCAACAAAAGCATAAACCACTGACTGACAACCATGGAGCCAGGCTGTCTTTAAAGGTTTATAAGTTAGCATTAAAAATCAATTCCCCACAGAGAAATTTTGATTATGTAATTTGCAATGCTAATGAGCAGTTCATGCGCTCATAAAAGACGTTGAAACAATAGTTGTGTCCCAAATGACATAACTGTACACTATGCACTTACAAATATGCAAATTCAGACACACTTGTAATTCATCTGGGAGCTGGTTGGTTCAGTTCATGGCCTTAAAAAAAAATAAAAAAATAAAAAAAATGTAGGAATCTTTTAAAATCCCTGTGGAGAAAATTAATTTAAAAAATATATATACAACCGAGGCTGCTGAAAAACTGGATGGTTACTGTTCTATTGAAGACAAACAAACTTCCCAATTATGCCATAAATTATTCAGCATGAAGTACTGCTCCATTTTCCATTTGTGCACTTTTGTCCTTTAATGTAGTTTTCAATACAGTTCAAGTGCATTATAAGCAGCTAATGCTACATAACAGTTATTGCGGTCCATTGCTTGTTCAGACTTCAAACATAAAACAGTTCATAATAATGTGCAATGTATGCTTAGGCCCTCACGATACACCTGAGATATACAGCAGCATGTTGTTAAACAAATGGCATCTCTGACATGAAAGGGATTGGTGGAGCTCCAGAGGTTTGGATGAAGGGACATAAAGACGGAGATCGCTATCTGCCCTCGACTTTCATGTGTTTCCAGTCTGCCTCGCTCTCACAGCGCTGAATCTTACTGAAGAAGCCCTTGATGAGGCTCTTTGCTTCCATCTTCACTGTGGGGGGAAATGAGAAATCATAAAACGCTAATTCAGCTCTTGAAAAATGTATGATGTTGTTAGATTTTTATGAGGTTAAGGATAGTCTCACCTTGGCCTCGTTTTACAGTTTTTCCCTCAGTAAGAAGATGAGAGAGGAAACGGGCAAAGGATTTGAACAAATCCTGGGGGGAAAAGGTTTAAAAATGAAACTCATTCTAATAAAAAGTACATTCCTCTGTCTTTTTACATACTTTACATTTGAATGTAAATTATCACCTTTGTTGCAAATTTGCCCTTTTTGTAGAATGGATCCAGACATCGGACCACGATATCAGCGGCCTCCTTAAGTGTCACAGGCTTTGGCGAAATCTCAGCCGCATTTCCATTCATTGTGTCAAACTTCGTCTCCTGCACCACAGGGTCAAAGGTCACTCTCTTGTTGTCCTTTATCACACGGCTGCGTTTCGCAGGAGGAGATGCCGCTCTGTCCTCACGTGACTGAGGAAAAGAAATAGATTAAATGTCAATCAGCTCTTAAATAAGTGATAAAGGGGTCATATACTTTTTTCCCCTAAGGTCAATGTTTCTCATGATATGACTCCTTTGATAAAGAATAAATTGTGATGTTACTTGTTTTGGTGATTTTTGTTGGTCGTCAGACTTCGAATTCTCTCTGTTTGGACAAAAAGAAACAGCAGTTCAGAACACATTCAAGTCATTTCCTCCATGATGAATTAGGATGTGTTCACACTTGTAGTTCGGTTCTCTCCGGTTGATCCGGACCAAAAAAGAAAATTATACATTTTAGTCCTGGTTCGCTTAGCGTTCACACTGTCATTTTTAACACCGAACCTAAAGATACAAAACAAAAAACGACATTTATGAAGTATATTTTGCGACAGAACTTGTCGAACATCCAAAGCAATGCTGTGTGTTGGCCTAAATGCGATTATTGTAAGTGTGTACATATAGTATGGTGCTTTTTTACCAACTGAGACCTTGTGAAGAGCTGAAATGTGTGAAGGAGTCAAAACGGTGGCAGGAATCCCTCCATCACACACACCAGCTAAGATCTGCTGCAAGAAGCCTGTACCGAACTGCAACATCGCAACTATACCTATGGTTCCATCCATCTATTTTCATGCGCATTCTGGGGTATCGCTAGGGATGCCCTGAAATTTTCGGCTGAAAATGGCATTTTCGGTTTTTGGCTGAAAGAGGAAAAAAAAAAAGTCTGAAAATATAAATATATCCCAAAATATGCCGCCCCGCCCCGCAGTGTTAAAAAAAAATATATATAAAAAAATGGATGGAAACACCAAAATGTGCATAAATTCTAAAAATGGGCATTAAAAAAAAACGTATGCGCTTAATTGAGTCACATATTTTTTTATCCGATAAGAAAACATGCGCATAAACCACAATGGAAACACATTTACACAATAAATTCTTCAATGTGCATCAAAAAAATCATGTGACTTTGTGATGGGACAGCATAACTTGACTGATCTCATTGCACAGCATCTATAATTACTGCGTTCCCCAACAGCAGGCATCCACCTCCGAAAGCAAGATAACATTATTGCGTTGTCTGCACGCTCTGAGGCACAAGTACTTTATTATATACAGTGGCTTCTCCTACTGCAGCAACTTTCATTTTTTTTAACTCCCAATTTATCAGGAAGTGACAATTTTGTTCTCTTTGGCTCACTCGACGGAAACGGTGCATTATTCGCAAATGTTTTATGCGATATTCAAATTGAGCATAAGTTAAATTTGCAACTTTGGATGGAAACATAGCTTATGATGAGAAAAAACAGGTATGCTTGGTCCGTGTTGCGTTCCTATTTCAGTTGAACCTCACCAGAGTTTGTTTGGAAACAGAAAAGGTGGGTCTCGGTCTACTTGTTCGATGCGCACCAGGGTTAGGTTGGCAGCTTCGCACTTATTCAAATAACCGCACAAATAGAGCAATCGCACCAGGGTTTGTTTTAATCGAACCAAACCTGCCAAGCGTGAACACACCCTAAATACATCCTAAACTGCTCTGAGAGAGCGTCTTCTCCCATCATACCGCTGAAGCTCTGGATGTGCTGTGAACTCCATGGATGTCTCATCTCGGCTGGGCGTCTCTTCTGCAGAGGGACTCGCATACACAGTAGCGTCATTCTCTGAAATGCTTTCTACATCCATGGAGATGCTATTCATCGTTTGGAAGTCAGTCAGATTTGGTGAAGGCGAGTGATGACGAGATCTTTCCTCCTCAGGTTCTGATATAACACTTCCTGCTTTCATCGGAGTGTTGTCTACTTGCTTTTTTCCGAAATACTGTGATATACAGCGCATGTCTTTGGCTGATTCTGCTAGTTTCTGCTGCTTCTTAGTGAGTTTTTTACTTGGGCTGCTCAGGGAGGAAGTGGAGCTGGTATTGGCTTTGATGGGGGAAGAGCCGGCGGGAGTTGTTTTACTGCTTTTCATCTTCTGAGTTTTTCCTGTTTCCTCCTCCTCTTCCTCACAGACAGGGTCTCCGGGTGTTTTGTCCGTGGTGAGAGTCTCCTTCTTAGAGTTCAAAAGATCTCCAGCTGTCTGAAACAGGCTGGAAGATCCACGAAATCCAGCGCCTACACGCTTCCTCTTGAGCTAGAATGTGAAGGACAAGACGATGACTATTTCATCATGTTTCATCATGTTTCTGCTTTTATTGTGGATAAACTTCAATTTGTTTTTACTTTTTATGGTCCAACTGAATCCCAGTGAACAAAAACAAAGTCCCGCCCTGCCATTATTTCAAACTGAATAACTTGTTTTAGTTGGAATGATAATGTAATATGGAAGATAAATGTGTTGTGAATGCAGAGATGGTTAGTTAAAGTGTTAACACTTTACAGTAAGTTGCCATTTGTTGACATTAATAAATTCTTTAGTTAACATGAACTAACTTCTAGCACATTTATTAATCTTAGTTAAATGTTAATTTCAACTATTAAAATCATAAGTTGACTAAGTTAACTAATGTTAACAAAGATTAAAAAATACTATATCAAATGTATAGTTAATCTCAGTCAATGCATTAAAGGAATAGTTCACTTTTAAATAAACTTTTCCTGAAAGTTTACTCACCCCCATGTCATCCAAGATGTCCATGTCTTTCTTTCTTCAGTCGAAAAGAAATTAAAGTTTTTGATGAAAACATTCCAGGATTTTTCTCCTTATAGTAGACTTGAATGGGCGCCAAACGATTGAAGGTCAAAATTAGTTTCACTGCAGCTTCAAATTGTTCTACACGATCCCAGATGAGAAATAAGGGTCTTATCTAGCGAAACCATTGCTCATTTTCTGAAAAAAATTGTTTTGAACTAATTTTTATATGCAATATGCTAGTTCAATAGTATATAGCAATTAGTTCAAACTTTGACCTGTGGAGGGCAGTAATACACTTAGCAGCGTCTACACTGCCGGAATTCTAATAAAGAAGAAGAAGAGAGCT
Source organism: Anabarilius grahami (assembly GCA_003731715.1). Lineage (NCBI taxonomy): Eukaryota > Metazoa > Chordata > Actinopteri > Cypriniformes > Xenocyprididae > Anabarilius > Anabarilius grahami. The sequence goes on from RJVU01026436.1 coordinate 782,776, forward strand.
AGTTCAAGATGAGCATTTAAGGTTAAAACTTATATAATTTTAAAAAAATTTCAGAAAATGAGTGATGGTTTCTCAAGATAAGACCCTTATTTCTCATCTGGGATCGTTTAGAACAATTTGAAGCTGCAATGAAACTAATTTTGACCTTCAACTGTTTGGTGCCCATTCAAGTCTACTATATAGAAAAAAATCCTGGAATGTTTTCATCAAAAACTTTAATTTCTTTTCGACTGAAGAAAGAAAGACATGGACATCTTGGATGACATGGGGGTGAGTAAATGATCAGGAAAATTTTATTTAAAAGTGAACTAATCCTTTAACTAACGTTAAATAATGGAATCTTATTGTAAAGCGTTACCCTTAAAGTTTTGTTAGCAAGTTAGTTTACTTTGTTAAACAAAAGTAATCTCATAGTTTGAAGTTTAGGCATGCTTTCAATTATCCTGTAATGCTGAATGTTTATAATAACTTTATTATTTTAATATATTTAATCAGTATCGGTGATACTGGCCTTCATTCTTAGTACTTAGTAACAAGATATCATTAAACAAATTGTTATGGTTATGTTCTGTAATGTCTTTTCTTTTGAAATTCTATTCCATTTCCTTTAGTTCCTGTTTCCCTGCTGTGTTTAGTTTTGGTTTCCTTGGTTTTATACAATGATGTTTCCATGACAGAGTTCAAAATAAATCTTTTAATTACTACTGGAGCTGCAAAGTTTCAAATGATTATTAAACATCAAGCACAAACTATACAAAAGAGGCAGCCATTGCGGCACACTCAATGTCGGAATTCACTCACTCGTTTTCATTCACTCCTTTAAGTGGACTATATTAGTGGACAAATGTAGGGAATAGTGAATGAGGGTATAGGGGCCGATTTCGAACACAGCTCCTGCTTGGTTACGTCTTTTGTCAGTTATCGTCATTGTATAATGTGTGGATTGTTACTCCTGGTATTCTCTAGTGTATTTCTCTTTATGTTTTAAAGACTTCAATGTTAGTATCTCTGTCAAGAGTGTTGGGATATCAACGCATGGTGACACAAATATTTAAAATATTGTTTCTACATTAATTTGAAGATTCAAAATGAATTTACCATTACAAGTTTATAATGTTAGGTGCGATTAATCGCAATTAATTACAGAAATCTGTGTGTGATTAATTAGTACTTAATATAAACACTTTTAAACCTGCATTTGCATCTGTCTGTAAAGACAAACTGCAACTGGCTTACTGAGTAGACTTGAGAGGCTGAAGTAAAGCCGCCCAGATGTTCAGGTTGAGATGATGAAGAGCAGGTCGCCGACGCTTCAGTAGATTCACACTGTTTCTCCTCAGGAACACTTGCAGCTGCACTTTTCTTCATCTCTGACACCTGGAGAGGGTTATAAGTGAATTCCTATTATAACATGTCACTACATTAAAGACAATTTGCTTTAAATTAGATGAGTTTACGATGCAGTGAAGCATCATTAGCACTCACTCTCTTGAGGACCGCAGCCTTGTACAGGTTTGCAGATTTACTGGCCTTGAAGATCTCGTGCTCTATTTCTACAGCCTGATCAACAGCCTCACAGCTACATGATAACAGAGATAACAGAAATTACAATAAATATTATAGATGACACTAAATATTACTATATAGTAATATATTTTTGTGTATAATTGTTGATTAACAAAAACCCACAACAATGGGCAAACATGAATCTTGAGACGTGCTGCATCTCAGGAGGATACTGAAATACAAAATCTAGCTTTAAAACACTGATGGTGCATTCATGACATCTGCATTACCTGTGTGAAAGCTCTGCTGCCCCCCTGTGGCTGGTCAGACACTCCTGCAGCAGAGACAGGCAGTGCTCTCTGCTCTAAAACACACACACACACACACAGAACATCAAACAGTTGAACATGTCAAGGTTTTAGACACCTTTAGGCCTGCAGTGCACATTTGTGCCAGTAGAGGGCAGCACTCCTAATCTCTCACTGTCATTTGCAGAACAAAGAACGCTGGGAAACGCATGATGACAAAGCACAGATTCACACCCATTTATCTCGACTGGATGGCACACAGTGTTGCATATTGCTTTTTCTATGGATGATTAAATTCACTAATATTAAAAAATGTAGCAATAAAACGAGAGCACTACATGACTAATATTAGTGGTATAGATTTTTCAATGATGGATGATGATACTGATATCTAGAGAACATGTTGATGATACAAAAGTTTTGTTTAGAGATGTCAGATGTGCACAAAAATACTGAACCACTGACATATATTTCCATCAACATAACTTATGGGTGCATACTTAAGTCTATCTGTGATTTCAAGTGAGTGTGGAGTGTTTATACCTTCACTGTGAGTCTGGGGATCCTCTGACTGGCAGCATCCTTCAACATGCAGTCATCATCTGAGAAAACACCAACAATGTGATGCTTTACACTGACACACTCTCAAATTCATTGAATAATAATAATAAAAAAAACCTTCCTCAAAATGTCCTGAGCATGAAAAATGACATACAAAACAACTCAGGCACTGACCTGGTGGAACAAACGTCTCTTTTGTCATATCTGAACCCTATAAACAAGCAAACAAAAGAGAAGTTGAAGACATCATCATTGGGTTAGCATGCTCAAACCTCTTTATTTTCCTCACAATAACCATTGTTTCCACCCAAACATCAAAAGTTACCTTTAGTACTGTAAAATCATAATAAATGACTAGATTTGTATAGAAATGAGTGGTTTTTGCCTTTTGCATTTTTTTATTTAATACGACACAGAACTTGTTTCAAGAAAGTAAATGATTTCATGTTCTCCAAAGGAGAAACAATGAAGATCATGCAGGACTCCCTTCAGTACAGTTGCAGATTGCTCAACTTTATGGGGGAGGCCTCCAACACACAGCTGGAAAACAGATGTGGAGGAGAGAGAGGAATGTTCTGGCACAGACTCAGACTGAGAGGGTGAAGCAATGGAAGACTGTAGTTAAGCTGTTTCTCATGTCAGTGTATCACTGTACTTGTGTGTTTGTGTGCCATTAAATGTGACCACATTTACACTAATTATCATTACTGTAGGGTTAAAAAAAAAAAATCCCATTCTTTAATGTGAAAAATACATAATTTAGAGGATAGTTTTCATACATCATGTTAGTAGTTTACTTCACTGCCATTTCTATTTCATTTATTCCTGAAGGATCATGTGACACAAAAGACTGAAAATTATGCTAAAAATTCAGCTTTGCATCACAGAAATAAATTACTCAATAAAATTAATAAATTATAATAATATTAACAATATATATTTATATATAATATTATCATATATATTATAATATATATATATATATATATATATATATTTCTA
>RJVU01026436.1:791480-826607 GCA_003731715.1 Anabarilius grahami
TTTTTTTTTACTTTATAGGAATGGTACGAAACTTGGTAAAGGTTTTGGCACTTGCTATGTGAACACACAAACGAAAAAAAAAAAAAAAAAATCAAGGACATGATTTGAAAAGGTTAAATGATCCTGAAAGAAATAGTAACACTTGTGCTCCTCGCGGTCAAAATTGATGGAAAATTGGTCAAAATTTATTGGAAATGAATGGGAAGCGAATTTCATCTAGTGTGAAATGTTTGGTACTGCGCCCAAACAAAATCTTACTGAAAGCTCATTTTTTGAGACGTCAACCTCAAATTTGGAACACAACTTGTTTAGTTTCATTTGATTTTCTCGCAGTTTAAGAGTAAAACATGATTTGGAAAATAGGGCTGCGCGATTTATCGCAATTTTATCGCATGAGATTTGGCAAAGGCTGCGATTATTTAATGCGCAGCTTGTCAGAGCTGTACGGCTCTGTGAACAGTAGTAAATGCTTCTCCATCTGAAAGCCAGAGGGCGCTCTTGTGCAGAAACTCCAAATATGCCCTGCCATAGAAGTAGAACACGCATCATTCCAGAAAAAATCCCATACTATCGCTGTAGCTGAATAAACAGAAGACTGAAACGTTTTGATTGATTAAACATGACTAATAAACACACGACTGCCTTATTCTGTGTAAGAAGACAGATCATCTCACAGAAGGACGCTCAACTGTCGTTATGAAGTGAGTTTGGAGTAAAAACATGTTATTAAATGTTGTCTTTTGTTGGACAAGATGTTAATAAATGCTTCTCGTGTCTGAAAAGATGTTTGACGCGTGTTGCTTTTTTTTCAAATGTACATTATAAGCGATTCAAACTCGCAGTGCTTTCAGATGGATTAGCATTTGGAGCCATACTTCATTGACAATCTGTGCATAAAAAAATAATTGCAGCTTTGCGATTTCATAACTGCACTAAGCCAAATCGTTTAAGCGTGATTTTCTAATCGTTCGATTAATTTTGCAGCCCTGTTGGAAAATATATATTTAAAAAAATTGAAAATAGTATTTTTGTGCATTTTTCATAACAATAATCTGCCAAGTATCATCTTTAAAAGGAGACCAAACTGAAGTCTGTGCTCCAAAGCATTCAAGATTTACGACAGTTTAAATTGGACATTTCATTTTTAGGTCTATGCTCAAAAAGTGAATAAATGGATTATAACTACTGCATAAATATAATCTAGTACCATAAAATCCCCTAAAAATATGAAATATTAAATAAACATTTAATCGATAAATATATTACATTCATTTCATTAAATAAAAAATTTACGACAAAAATAAAAAATGTGTTTTTTGACCTCCACACAAGGAGCACCAGAGGGTTAACAACATATTATACAAGATATATTGATGTGTGATATTAAAAAAAACAAATGTCCTTCTTTTCAGGGAATTTGTTTTCCCAAATCCAGTGCACACACACACACACACACACACATTCTTCAGCAGTATTACTGCTGTAACACAAAACAGTCACTTTCTAAAGCGCTTCAAGACTTTGTTTGACAAAAGGAAGAGGAAAAACTGTTTCCACGGTGATTTGAGGGGTGGAGAAAAGACGGGGCCAGACAAAAAGGGGGTGGGGATGAACGTGGTAAACAGAGAGATACAGACTGCCAGAACGCTACACAGCCCAGCCCAAAAGACTCGTTATACTGGAAAACTCAAACACCGCAGGCCAAACACAGTATGAGTGCACAACTGAGAGAAACTTGTCAGCACACAACAACTGTGTGACGGGACAGAGCGCTCTAACGGACGGCCAAAACTAGACACAGGTTCATATACGAGGAGAGCTACAGGGGACGTCAACTACAAACTGGAACAAAGGTGAGAGCAGAAAAAAAGCTGTGTGTGTTTGCAGTGTAGATGTCCTTCAGTGACTCGGAACATTCAAATAAAAGACAGCAGATCCCCAAAAACATGAGAGGGGAAACATGAATCTGTACAGCGTCCAGCAAAAGTATCTGGGGACACAAACTGCATGTTGAGTTGTATTAGATCAAAAATAAAAGTGTGACATGATTTTAAAGATAGATAACATAAGTAAAGCTGGGACATATATTCAATGTAACCAACAATTTTGCTATAAATATAAAATTTAGCAACATTGCGAATAATGTGATGATTTTAATGCACTTTTCATTTAGTCATTACATCCACTTTCTGAAGAACTCAACTATTTCTCAATCAGCCTTGACTCACAATTCATAGGAATAGCAACTGATTCATTTGCAACAATTAATGTGTCATAGTTAATAAAACCATCTATAGTTAATAAAAATTCAACTGTTCATTGTTGGTTCATGTCAACTCAGGTCCGTTAAATAATATTAACAGATACAACTTTTGATTTTAATAATGTATTCTTGGAATTAACATTACGTTTAATAATGCTTTAGAAGTACTTCTCATTTTTAGATCATGTCAATGTAGTTAATTAATGTCAACAAATTGAGTCGTATTGTAAAGTGTTACCAAAATATTGCTATTATATAACTAGGTGCATATAAATAAAAATGATTCAATTTCATTCTTCATTGAACAATGTGGAGAACATGTCTTGATTTTACTGTATTTCTCTTCTTCAAATTCCAAGCCAAAACATTTCCTAAAATGATGATTGTTAGTTTATAACCCTCAAATTATTACACTTCATATATTGTCAAAACATAATGACACTTTGAGCTTGTGAAATATTAATGGATCATGTTAAGGTGATTAAATAAAATCAGCAAAACACCAGCTGATTCACAGATATTGAGCAGAAATGATGAAGACAAGTGAAGGTCTTGTGATTGTCCTATTGTGTTGTCTAATGTGTGTCAAATAAAATATTACAAATGAATTAGTTAATTCACAAACTTAAAGATCCACAGTTTACTAAAATACATAAAGTATTTAACACTTTACTGGTATATTAAAATTGATAATGGCTGCGTCTGAAATTGCATACTCGTTTTTTTTTACCTTTATTTAACCAGGAAGTCTCATTGAGATTTAAAATCTTTTACAAGAGAGACCTGGCCAAGGTAACAGCCAAACAGTACGAAAATTTTAAAATACAAAAGGTACACATTACAACAATATTTAAACACATCCTCTCAACAAAAACAATCACAAGCTTCCAATACCACTCTTTGTAATGCATTTAAATTCACCAATAGACACAAATTTATCTAGTTTTAGATCTTTTTGCAAATTAGTCCATGCCAAGGATGCATAATATGAAAAGGAGTTTTCCCCAGTTCTGTACAAACTCGAGGTATGTTAAAAAGCAAACACTTGGAAGAGCGTAGCTGGTAATTGCCAGAACAAAGACAAAGAAGAGTACAGAGATAAATGCACAATAAATGTACAATAAAAATGTACCAGTGCTGTTTTCTACGTATAGCTAATGATGTCCAACCCACCATCTCATATAAAATGCAATGAGTGCGGGATTTTGCATTTGTAATAAAACGTAGAGAAGCATGGTATACCGAATCAAGGCATGTTAAGATAGAAGAGGCCGCATGCATGTATAATATATCACCATAATCAAGCACAGTTAGAAAATTAGCTTCTACAAGTTTCTTTTTGGTCTTAAAAGTAAAATTAGATTTATTTCTAAATAAAAAGCCACGCTTCCGTTTGAGTTTCCTGATTAGATTAGCAATATGTAGATTAAACAAAAGCTTATTATCAATCCAAATGCCCAAGTATTTATAAAAAGGTACTCTTTCAGTAACTTTACCATCAGATGTAAAAATACTAAAATTATCAAGTACTTGTGCCTGAGCTTTTGAAAAAAAAACCCTTAAACTTTGTTTTCTGTGAATTTAAAACTAATTTTAAACTAACCAGAGCATCTTCCAGAGACTGAAATGCAATCTGAAGCTCTTTCACCGTCTTTGTTATAGATGGAGCAAGTGTATAAATAATAGTATCATCAGCATAAAAGTGTTTTTTTGCTTGAATGTCCTTACCCAAATCATTTATATGAATAGAAAACAAAATAGGTCCTAAAATGGAACCCTGGGGGACCCCCTTTAGATATATCAAGAACATCAGATTTGAGATCCTCCACATGAACACACTGATCCGATCTACCAAATAATTGACCCTTCACAAAGACCCGCCCCCCCCCCCCCCCTAGTTACTGTTGCTTTGTCTGACAAGCCGTGGCGCTGTCACGCCACATGCAGTGAAAAATACATCGTGGAGCAAAGAGGACACTGACAACACGTCGACAGACAAGTCAAAGCAGGTTACTTATGATATTAAACAAAGTCCCAGCTTTCAAACTGTGTAATTTAAGAAATTCAAATAATAAAAACCGTTTTGTAGCTCTTTAATGTGTCGTGACAGATTGCTGTAGCACCTCAGCTCAAGCGGCTTGTGAACTGATCATCTCTTCCTGCTAGTTCATTTATAACATCAAATAAACATGAATGAACATGAGAAGGAATGTTGTTTCAAATACGGAAAGATGTAAATACACACCATTTTTTAAGTTTAAGTCCACCGAGGTTAATCCTCTAACTCATGACTGCTTTGTCGGACAAAATGGTGGATTCGGCGTTCTGATTGGTTAGATCGCTTGTCAATCAAACTCCCTGCGAAGGATCAATTCCGAAACCAGCACTGCTAAGTTTGTTTATCAGTAAATCATGATTCACTTAATCAAACGCCTCAGACAGATCCTCAAATAAGGCTGCACAGTGTTGTTTTTCATCCAGGGCACCAATAATATCATTTAACACTACCGTAGTTGCAGTAATGGTACTATGGCCAGTTCTAAAACTAGATTGAAGAGAATTTAAAACATTATTATCAAAAAAAAACTGTTTCAACTGTGAATTTACCTGAGATTCAAGAATCTTAGTCAAAATTGAAAGTTTGGAGATGGGACAATAGTTGTTCATGTCTGAGGGATCACCACCTTTAAATAATGGGAGAACATAAGCAGCTTTCCAAATTTTAGGTAACGAGTTTGATACAAGACTTAGATTAAATATATGAGTAACTGGCTCCGCGATAACATCCGCTGCCACCTTCAAAAGATAAGGGTCTAAGTTATCTGGGCCCACAGATGTCTTATTATCAATGCCTCTCAACGCTTTACAAATTTGATTTACTTTACTGTTAATTTGAAACCGGTTTAAAAACTAAAATATCCAGATTACCTGTCGCTGGTGTAATCCTAGAACATGGGACAGCTGTATTTGCATTTAAACTATCAAATACAAACCCAGCATGTATAAAGTGTTTATTTATCTGGCTAATCATAGTAACTTTATTATTTATTTTATCTAGCCCAACCTGAATATATTCAGGTAGGCTAGAGGCGACATGAGTCCCTGACATAGATTTAATTAATTTCCAAAATTTTGAAGGGTTATTTAAATTCTCTGTTACTGACTTTATAAATAAAACTCTGATTTAGACTTCCAAGTGCACTTATTCCTTAGTGTTTTAAATGTAGACCAATCAGCAGGGTTGTTTGAAAATCTAGCTTGTGCCCATGATTTATTTCTTAAATGAATTAATTCTGAAAGACTATCTGAAAACCAAGGATTATCCCTACCACTGATCCTGAACTTCTAAATGGGAACATGTTTATTAGAAATAAACTGAAAAATTGATTGAAAATATTCCCATGCCAGTTCAACATCCTGTATTAAAGTTACTCTTCTAAGATCACTATGGTATAAATCATGCAAAAATACTTGTTCCTCAAAATGTTTTAAATATCTTTTTAAAATAAAACGGTGTTTTACCTTAGGAAGTTTTGTATCCCAGATACAAGCAATTACAGAATGATCACTGATATCATTACAGAATATACCAGTTGAAGTAAATTTATGAGCAGCATTCGTTATGATTAGATCCAGTAAACTAGATTTATGTTACACTTTAGGATTTAGCCTTGTTGGTACATTAATAAGTTGCATAAGGCTTAAGGAGTCACACAATTCTTTAAGACAATCTGAGGTCCCAGAGAGCCAATTCATATCACCCATAAGGATGAACTCAAAAGAGTCATTTAACTCATGTAAAATCACTGAAAAAGCTTTGAAAGCATCCCGTGTAGCAGACGGAGGTCTATAACAGCCAACCACAGTGATTTTAGAGACTTTCAAAACACCCACTTTGATGGCCAAAACCTTAAACTGTTTAGCTCTAATAATTGACAAAGTTACAGAGCTAACAAATTTAGATTTAACATAAATGGCCACCCCACCTCCTTTACCCACTCGATCAGTTCTATAGACTTTATAGCCATCAATATAAATCAAATCATCAGTGATCGATTTCTTAAGCCAGGTTTCAGATAGAACAATTATATCAGCGTTTGTCGTATTTACCCAAATCTTAAAGGAACATTCCACTTTTTTGAAAATAGTCTCATTTTCCAACTCCCCTAGAGTTAAACAGTTGATTTTTACCGTTTTCGAATCCATTCAGCCGATCTCCGGGTCTGGCGGTACCACTTTTAGCATAGCTTAGCATAGTTCATTGAATCTGATTAGACCGTTAGCATCTCGCTCAAAAATGACCAAAGAGTTTTAATATTTTTCCTATTTAAAACTTGACTCTTCTGTAGTTGCATCATGTACTAAGACAGACGGAAAATGAAAAGGAGGGTTTTTTTTTAGGCCGATATGGCTAGGAACTATATTCTCATTCCGGCGTAATAATCAATGAACTTTGCTGCCGTACCATGGGTGCAGCAGGCGCAATGATATTACGCAGCGCCTGTGAACCCCTGCTTGCACAGGGAGCGTGCCTTGCAACCATGGAGACATTTGTGAGAGACGCTGCGTAACTCATGGTACGGCAGCAAAGTTCCTTGATTATTACGCCGGAATGAGAGTATAGTTCCTAGTCATATCGGCCTAGAAAATCACAACTTTTCATTTTCCGTCGGTCTTAGTACACGATGTAACTACAGAAGATTCAAGTTTTAAATAGGAAAAATATCAAAACTCTTTGGTCATTTTTGAGCGAGATGCTAACGGTCTAATCAGATTCAATGAACTATGCTAAGTTATGCTAAAAGTGGTACCGCCAGATCCGGAGATCGGCTGAATGGATTCGAAAACGGTAAAAATCGACTGTTTAACTCTAGGGGAGTTGGAAAATGAGCCTATTTTCAAAAAAAAAGTGGAGTGTTCCTTTAATCATATCCAGTTTAGGAACCAAACTTCAAACATTTAAATGCATAAACCCAAGGCCTGTTCTACTTTTAAAATCTGAGGGAGTGGGTAAGCAATGCACAGATGTAATAGGCCCAGGATTTGGCTGAACATTTCCAGATAACATCAATAATATTTGGAATATTGTTTACATGGTCGCCACGGATACGCAGAGCAAACGTGGGCTGCCACGCCATCATTTTCAGAAGTCTCCGTTTTGGTCCATTTATACTGAAACACAACCCCGTCGTTTTCAAATTAAAACATGGTCTGCGGCGTTTTCGAAAGTCTCCATTTTCAAGGTTCGAAAACGCCGGCATAGTGTAAACAATAGGCGTAACCGTAGCAAAACTTATGCGTTTTAAAACGAAAACACACTAGTGTAAACGGGGCCTCAGTAACTCAACTTCACTAAAACTCATTCTCAGACTATATAGAATTAGAATCAGGTATAATTCTAGAAGGAATAGAATTAGAACACTCTAACAGAATGACATCAGATTGTCCTGATGACTTTTAGTGATGTCAGATCAGGCATTCATACTAGATACATTTAAAAATAACTTAACTGAGGAAACAGTGCTGAAATGCGGGAATAAAGAGGAAATCAACAGTAAGGAATGATTCTTTCATCAGCAGAGTTAGTTTTATACAGCGATGGCACACCCACAGTGTCTCTCTTGTGGAAACACACCCACACCACAGCAAAAATATAATGACTAGCTCAACTAGCAGGTTCTGTTTTTTGTTTTTTTTCTACTTTTATCACATTCTTCAGCAAAACCACACAGGAAACCTGCACTGCCTCAGTGCTTACTACTGCCATTTATTTGACTAATAACTGACAACATCAACAGGACAAATTATTCTAACAATTATAGTTTTCATATGCTTATAAGAGTTATAATCAGACAATTGTCAGTACAGGGTTTTCATGATGCAAAATCTATCAAGTAACAAAACATGAGTCCAACCTGTTTTTCCCATAGATCAGAGTCTTTTTGACTCCAAGACCCCCAAATGTCCACAGCAATAGTTGTACTTTTGTGATAAATTATTTTAATCTAATGTATGGACACTCCTAGTTTCTGCAAAATAAAAAAAAGGAACTGGGGACCATTTACACGACACTGTTTTCAACTAAAAACTGAAAACTTTTTATTCGTTTTGGCTGTTCATTTACACGACAACAGTGTTTTAGGGGCCTGAAAATGCAAACTTTTGAAAAAAGGATTCAAAATGCAAATTTCTGAAAATGATACTGTTATCATCTCCATGTAAACAACAATAAATGTAAATTTGTGAAAGCAGTGACGTCATGCGCAAGTGTATTACTTGTCCAGTCTATAGAAGCGTAGTATTTCTTTGCAAAGTGACATCGCCATCTACTGGCCTGGCATGAATAATACAGCGATTTTAGTCGTTTTCACGGATCCGTGTGAATGGGAATCATTTTGACAACGTTGTCATCTGTACATGAAAAAACGCAAAGGAAGACCTTTTCCATTTTAGCATCATTGTCGAGTAAACGTACCCTAAAATAGTTATAATTACAATTAAAATAATAATTTCATGATTCCACAAGTTTTAATAGCTGAATGTTCTTCAGGGATGCCACTCTTTTTAACACATGATTTTCCATGCCTTTTCCATGACTGGAAGGATAATATAAAAATATTTTTATTCACAATCCGATCAAATATTTTAGAGCTTGGCATAATTAAAAAACATATATTCATTATAAAAGTGCCCATTTAAGATTAATTGGATCAATGGGACTTCTCCAAGATCATGGGAATCCTGGTTTTTGAGGGAGAGGGGAATTAAAATGAGAAATTTCTTGATATTTACTTTTTAAACGTATTTTAAAGCTAGTTTTGTCTTATTTTAAGTCATTTTGAGGCCCTACACCCTGCCATACATCAACGATGTACTATTCGATTTTTAGATCGTATAAATCAATAATAATAATCAATTTAATTATATATTCAGTTTTCCTGTGTGAAGAGTCTGACTGTTGAATGTTAAACTGTACACTGTAATAAAAAAAAAAAATCTAGTTGTCTTTACAGAAAAAAAAAACCGGCAGCTGTGGTTACTAGAATTATTATGCAAAAATGTAAACAACTTTTACAGTTTAAATTTGTTGTTATTTAAAAAAAGAAAAAGAAAACAACAACAGCAAGTCCACACATTACGGCTTTATACTTTAAATTATAAGGTAATTTGTCCTTTTATATTTACAAAAAAGGTACATTTAACAATGTTTTACTGTGAGATTATGAAATTTAAGGTTAGATCTATTACAGTTTTTCCCCATATATAGTATGGGAAGTTACTGTTAACCAATTAATAGGTTTTTAGCATCACATTTTTAGTCTTTTACAGTTAAAATTGCAATAATTTTTTACAGTGTGCAATGTGTCGAGTCAGCACTCTTTCTTTGCGCTTGTATTTAGGTCAGAATGGGCGCTTCAGAGGATATGATGGGAATTCTCCAGAACGTCTGGACCAAACTGCAGGCACTTCCTCAGGAGCACCCGCTCACACAGACGGCCTTCCTCATCATCCTGCTGTTCTTCTGTAAGCACAGCCTTCTTTCTGCACTACGCTGTCATTACATCTCTGCACTCTGGCCGCATCTCATGTAATTTTGGAAGAGGTTTTATTTGAACAAGGCGGAGAGGCTATAAGAGGCTCTACTGTGATTAAAGGCCTCCACCAAGTGCACATCCATATTTATCTTGCTATTTTAGTGAACACACGGCACTTAAACTGACTTTAAAAACTCTTAAGCTAAGTAATTGTCTGTAATTGTGGGACTGTAACTGTTTAAGTTTCAGGTTTCTGACATCAGAAATCCAAAGATTTGAGATGTTCTCCGGCTTGGTTTCTATAAATGCATTTCTTTGACTGCAAAGTAAGTTTTAAGACCTCAAAGTTACAGTTTCATAGGTTAAAGTCACTCTGACAGCAAAATTGAGCATTTTTGTTTAGTTGATGACATATCATGAAAATCTGACTTCTTCCATGTTTAAGTGCTATAATCGGGTCCCCAGTAATTTACCAACCCAGAAAATGTGAAAAAAGACCACCCAATAACTTTTCTCAAAAAGCATGTGAAAAATGAGCTGCTCAGATTTCGAAGGGGATTTTATTATAACATTACCGCTGCCATTTTGTTTTCGCAAGCGAAAACGGTGTACCAGTTCTACGGCCATGCCACAAGTTAAATGCTAACTGTTCTGTTGTTGGCTGCACAGACAATCACAGAACAATATTTAGTCTCGTTAGCTTGGAGTTCCTGCCAGTTGACCCTGGCAAGCTCGATTGCTAAAAAAGGAGCGTTTCTCTCTGTCCGATATTTTGGAAAAAATATTAGACCATTTACAACATTTGATAGCAATCATAAACGTTAGCCTGGTTTGTATGGCTCTGTTTGGCAAACAGGTACGCTATGTATAGTGGGCGTCTATACGGGTTTTGCACAAAATATTAACATGACGGTTTGAACAATGTAAGGCTGAACACCGTTACTGACAATCCTCATTTTAGCAGTGTGAGATTCTCCAGCTTTGTTGTTGTTGAGCAAACGAAGCGCGAGCTGTTAAAGCTCCACCCTATTCTGGAAAGGGGGTCGTGAGCAGCAGCTCATTTGCATTTAAAGGGATACACACAAAAATTGCTTGTTTTTGCTCACACCCAAATAGGGGCAAATTTGACAAGCTATAATAAATTATCTGTGGGGTATTTTGAGCTGAAACTTCACAGATGCATTCTGGGGACACCTGAGACTTACATACCATCTTGTGAAAAGTGGCATAATAGGTGCCCTTTAAGTTAGTTTGGGTTGAAAACAGTTAGGGCTCTTCACACTTGAAATAGTTAACCCTGGGTTATTCTAAACACCCGGGGTTAACAATTAATCCTGGGTATTTGTAAGCTATTGTTTCACACTGTGCATTCCTAAACCTTGGGTTAAAGGGTTAGTTTACCCAAAAATGAAAATAATGTCATTAATTACTCACCCTCATGTTGTTCAACACCCGTAAGACCTTCGTTCATCTTCAGAACGCAAATTAAGATATTTTTGTTGAAATCCAATGGCTCAGTGTGGCCTGCATAGCCAGCAATGACATTTCATTAAGCTTCGGAGCGTTATGAATCTTTTGTGTCGAACCATGATTCGGATCGCGTGTCAAACCGCCAAACTGCTGAAATCACGTGACTTTCGTGCTCCGAACCGCTGATTCGACACGCTGATTCATTTGTGCTCCGAAGTTTCATGAAGCAGTGTTTTGAAATCGGCCATCTATATAAGTCGCTATTTTGGGTTTTTTTGGCGCACCAAAAATATTCTCGTCGCTTTATAATATTAATATTGAACTACTGTACCCACTTGAAGTGATTTAAATATGTTTTTAGTACATTAATGGATTTTGAGAGAGGAAATGTCATTGCTGGCTATGCAGGCCTCACTGAGCCATCAGATTTCAACAAAAATATCTTCTTTTTTTTCTTTTTTTTATCAAAAATCATCAAAAATATCTTAATTTGCATTCCGAAGATGAACAAAGGTCTTACGGGTGTGGAACGACATGAGGGTGAGTAATTAATGACATTATTTTCATTTTTGGGTGAACTAACCCTTTAACGTCCTTATTTGCATATTTGCAGTGTCGGTGTCACTGATTGGACAAACGCTCCACGCAACCGGTTTACATAAAGGCTCTATAGTATTGCACATCCTCATATTATATATTGCCATAACCTACTATCAGCTTTATACTGAATGGAGTTTTTAGATAAAGGTAAGAATTAAGAATCTGTTCTTCACTCCAGTTGTTGCGTTTTCTGTCACCGACATTTTTCCCCTCCAACTATTGTTTATGCAGCATGCAGCGTTTCCATGACTGTCCAAAGCATGCGAATATGTGGAACGCTATTAGTTGTCGGCTTCTAAGCATCTAGTCATAACATTCCAACACCGCATCATTTCACACTGTAAAAGTTTGGCACCACAACATGGGGTTAACCCCACAAAAGCAGTGCTAACCCTGCTCTAGGCTTTCATAATCCCGCTTCAAAATTACAAGTGTGAAACGCTTCTTTACCTGGGGTTAAAAATGGTGTTTAGAACAACAATAACAAGAGGTTAAGTGCAGTGTGAAAAAACATTTTAATTAAGACATGTGACTAACTCTCCAGGTTTTATTCTTCTTCCAGTGACATTCATCGCTCTGGTTGTGACTGGATGTGTTTACGGCTGCTGTGGCTGCTGCACTGCAGGGTCCAGAAACAAAGTCTCTGCCGTGTGAAACATGACAACAAGGAAGAAGATACCAACAGACCACAATGGGCCAAAATAAAATTTGGTGGTGTTTGTTAGTTTTGTTTGTGACCGCTGTGATGCCAGAGATAAAATTCAGCCAGAGAAAGTGGTGCACACTGTAAACTGAATGAACACACATCAGCTACAGTCATGAAGTGAATGAAGAAACAAGCATCTGGCTGAGACATATGGTCCCCCTTAAATATGGATGCCACAAATAAACTCTAAATTCCCAACATCTCTCATCATAGGAACGCAACATGCTGTAGGCGAACCATTATGAAACCAGTGCCAAAGGCTGCCCTCTGCTGTTTGCTTTCAAAACTGCAGTAACTTCGAGCAGGGATGAAGAAAGGAGGAGATGGTTAAATCTCTCAGATCCACTGCCATTCAAAAGTGTGGGGTCAATAAAATATTTTTTAAAGAAATTCATATTTTCATTTAGATTAAAAGTGTCAGTAAAGACATTTACTGTTTTCAACATTGATAATCATAAATGTTTCTTGAGCAGCAAATCAATGATTTCTGAAGGATAATGTGACGCTGAAGACTGGAGTAATGATACTGAAAATTCAGCTTTAGTCACAGGAATAAATTGCATTTTAAAATATATTCGAACACAAAAGCTATTTTAAATTGCAATATTTCACAATATTACTGTTTTTACTTGAGTGAGCAGACGAGACTTCTTTTAAAAACATGAAAAATACTTCACCAACCCCAAACTTTTGAAGGATAGTATCTGATATTAAAAAAAAATGCATGTAGACCTAATACTACCATCATGTTGTATTAAGATGTGCTATACAGAGGAAAATAGAGATGAAATGCTGGAGAAATAAAATGTAAATAATCAAAACTGCAAAAACTAAACCTTGTGTATTTTTATATTGATTCAAATTAAATGTTTTTTAAGGATATAACAAAATAAAATATTCATGCATGTTTCTTTTTGTTTTTGAAGCATACTATTCTGTTTTATTAAACATATATCATACCTTCAATCCAGAATATCAGTTGTCTTGTGTTTGAACTCACCCTTCTTGCTCACAAAAAGCAACCATGGCCTCGAAGTCCAGAATGGGCGCCTTGTCCTGCTCTTTCTCTGATCCTCGCTTCTCCTGAATTCAAAACATGTTGTGTGTCAGAACCAATGAATGTGTGCCTGTAACTGCTCAGAAGTATCAGAAGACATCAAGAACAGATGTCATTCCCGACCTGTTTGCGTGTGATTTCTTTGCGGATGAGGAAGTTGAGCTGGTCTCTATCTTTGGGTGAGTAGTATATTCTGCAGGACGATGGCAGTCCGTCACGTCCAGCTCGTCCTGACTCCTGATAGTAACTGGCCAAAGATTTCGCCAGATTCCAGTGAACGACAAACCTGAAAAATACAGACACATACACAACATCAAATACAGTAAAACACAGGTACGGGCAAATTATCTTGTCTGATATGTCTACAGATACATCAACCCTCTCTTGATGAGCTCTTTGGTCTTTTTTGACCCAAAATGTTTTTTTACTTCATTGAAATGGTACAAAACTTGGCAAAGGTTTTGGAACTTGCTATGTGAACACACACAAAAAAAGAAAAGGTTAAACGTAACGAAAAAGTAACAGCATTGGAAACAATCTCTGGTCTTACTGTTTATATGACTGGGTCATTGAATCATTGACTCACTAGATTTGTTTGAAAACGCAGATTCATTCATAAACGAAACAACTGGAGATGTGCAGCGGTTCAGTTTGTTTGGAACTATTTTCATTGACAAGAGAGCAAAATCTGACAATATCTGTTCCTAAAATGCAAGACACTCACTTGGTATTAACTTCATGTTTATTGAATTGTTGTATAAAAGCAATATTACATGTTCAAACTCCCTTTATAATCGTTAAAGCTGTCACTCGTCTCAGTTCATCGCAATCTCTCACAAACTTGTTATAATTAATAAAATTGTCTATACTGCTCAATTAATCTTTTATTTACATCGTGTCTGTACTTTGTTTGTTATAATGAAAGGGAGATTGCATAACTCAGCCCTCAACAAACTCCAGCGTTTTGAGCGGTGTAACTTAAACGCCTCTGATTGGCCATTGTGTTAAAGAAATCCTCAGATATGTTTGTGATTGGCTACATTGCTAAACGCTGTAACAACACGTTCTCTCTCCACGCTCTCCAAACTGGAAACACAAATACGCACTGGCTGTTTGGCCTGTTTTGCACCCCCGTAGAACCAGGCCTGATCGGGTCAGTCGCACTGGTGCTCCTAAATACTTTTACACAGTCACACGCAGTAATTTTCTGTCACAAATGCGAGTGAAATGGTCACACTGTAGAGCCCTGACGAATGATTTCTGAAGGATCATGTGACACTGAAGACTGCAGTAACGATGCTGAAAATTCTTTCATTCCTAAATTTTACTGTATCATTGATTAATTAAATGCAGCCTTGATGAGCATAAGAGATTTCTTTCAAAATCATAAATTAATCCGACCGACTCTAGACTTTTGAATGGTAGTGTACACTTCCGAAGCGTGACTCACCTGACATTGGCCTTGTCCACTCCCATACCAAAACTGATTGTGGCCACAATAACAGGCACTTTATCAGCCATCCAGTCAGCCTGACTCTCTGTGCGATCGCCCACCTTCAGCCCTAGAGACAAACCACAGAACCCAGAATGAGCTTCCCATGCAAACATGCACAATAACATTATACACAACATTTTTCACATAAAATGTGAAAAGGCAGCAGGATCACCTGCATGATAGGGCTTGGCTGAAATTCCCAGTTTAGTCAACTTATGAGCCACTTCCTCACAACTCTCTCGTGTTCGACAGTAAACAATCCCACATCCCTGCNNNNAAAAAAAAAAAAAAAAAAAAAGGTTAACAGCATTTCATCTTGGTTTATATAACATAAAGGAATAGTTAGGCCAAAAATTAATATTCCTCATTTTCTCATGTTGTTCCAAACCTCGTCAAATGGAACACAAAAGGAGACGTTTTGTGCACTTTTCCATGCAATGAAAGTGAACACTGTTGAACACATGACCAAATAAAATCACCCATATGACTTCACATTTCAAGACTTCTGAAGTCATACTGCCAGAAATGTAATTATTTACTGAAGATCTTCCACTTCGTTTCAGCTCTCAAATCTCATTTAAGTTCACGTACTGCAAGGATGTCCCAACCTTTATTCCCTCTTTACACATGCTAGTGTTCCTGCATCATCTGATAACATTATTGTTAAATTTGCAGATGACACAACAGTGATTGGACTGATTACTAACAACAATGAATCAGCCTACAGAGGGGAGATAGAGAACTTGGTAAGCTGGTGCTCTAAGAACAATATGACCCTTAATACAGAGAAGGAGTTAATCATCAACTTTGGGAGAGCTCAGCAGCTGGAATATGCTCCAGTGTTTATCAATGGGGACAGAGTGAAGAGAGTATCCAGTTTCAAGTTTTTGGGCACATATATCTCAGAGGACATTTCTTGAACCACAAATATCATGGCATTGGTAGAGAAAGCACAACAAAGACTGTTTTTCCTAAGGACATTAAGGAAAGCTTGTCTGCCTCAACAGATGCTGATTACTTTTTATCGGTGTACTATAGAGAGCATTCTAACATATTGCATTTCTGTATGGTTTCCTAGCTGTAGAGTTAATGATAAGAAAGCACTCCAGGGGGTTGTATTACGAGCACAGAGGATAATCGGAGTCGAACTACCAACATTAGAAGACATCTATAGGTCACACTGTCAGCAAAGGCTATAGGCATCTGTCAGGATTCCACACATACATGCCACCATGTTTGAGTGTAAGTGTTTTGAAAACTTATCCATAAAAATATCCATAAAAACTCAGACAAATTTACAGACAAAGCATTATGAAATAATTTACTTATGGTTTGTGATGCAGCTGCTGTCAACAACAGTTTCTTTGTGAACTCTGCATTACACTGTGCCTCGTTTACAAAACAATCTGCAGTCAAATGCTCTGAACAAACATATAATCCGGATAATCCGGAAATGCTGTTAAAATAAACCATCCACTTGTTTCTGACACTGGGATCTTTCTGAAGTCTGTACAGAAACACAAACAAGCTGTTTAAACTGGATACGTCAAAGCAAACTTTCTTCCATTTGTCCTGTTTCGACAGACTCAAGTGACTGATGTTAGCCATTAAGCGACTGAACGCTAGTGGGCGGGGCCTATGGTGTGATGATGTAAAACTATTGGTCGATGACTTGCTCTGGAGGCAGTGTTATGCAAATGTATTTGCCCGTGTGACGTCACAAATCCCGCAATATCAAAACGATCTGTTTCTGGAGCTTGATTAAATGCTTTGTTTATAATGAGGAGGATGTTTTAAGCTCTGAAACTTGCAGGATGTTTAATGGTACAAAGACTCTTAAATATCAAAAGATCAAGGCAAATTTGATTTCTCATGTCATGACCCCTTTAAGTCACTGTATGTTTGAACTTCATATTAGCGTCATGTCATTGACTTGTACGTAAGCACAAATTTTAGTTAGCGTTTTTTAACTTTCATTGAATGGAAAAAAATGGAAAAGCTTCATTGTTCTGCTAAACGATAAATGATAAAAGAAAGTCTGTGACTGACCTTTTCAGCAGTATTTCCGCCCAGAGCCTCTTTAGCAAACGCAAGCAAGTGGACATAAGGGTCAGGCAGAAGGTCACGGAAGATCACATCATACTTCAGGTTTTTACGGAAAACAGGTGTGGCAAAGACGAGTGGAGAGCGCAGTTTGAGCGAGAGTTCGATGTCTTCCTGCACTTTTTTGGGCGCTGTGGCTGTGAGCGCTACGCAGGGAACTCCCTGCAGACGGGAGCGCAGGTCCCCCAGCTTCAGATAGTCCGGTCTGAAGTCGTGACCCCACTGAGAGACACAGTGAGCTTCATCCACTGCCAGATACGCCAGCAGACCCCGCGAGCACAGCGAGCTCAAGCAGGGCTGGAAGGACGGCGAGGCCACCATCTCTGGAGTGACGTAGAGCAGCTTGAGCCGAGGACTCTCGCTCTCCAGATCCGCCAGGATCTGCCGCCGCTCTGCCAAAGGAAGTTTGGAGTTGATGGAGCGTGCAGGAACATTGAGAGCTTTCAGGTGCTCCACTTGATCCTGGAGCAGCACAAAAATGATGAGTCAACACATGAATAAAAATAATATGTTTCACTCATATAAATTAGTAATAGGCTTGTATATCTTAACTTGAGATAGGTTTTTTGAAAATGTATATTTTCATTCAGCTAGGACATTAAATTGATCAAAAGTGGCAGCAAAGACATTTATAATATTACAAAAGATTTTAATGGCAAATAAATGCAAATAAAAGTTCTTTAGAACTTTATATTCATCAATTAATCCTTAAAAAAAATGGTCACGGTTTCCACAAAAATATGAAGCAGCACAACCGTTTCAACATTGATAATATTCAGAGATGTTTCTTGGGCATCAAATCAGCATATTAAAATGATTTCTGATGGATCATAAGAGACTTCTGAACATTAAGAAATCTCACAAACCCCAAACAGTAGTGTAAGTTAACACTGACTTGCCCAATATTCAACTATTCTGTAGGGAACATCTAACTTCTATTCTGGGTTATTAGTGAATTAATAAATATGAGCAGTTATGCAAACTAGTTTGATATTGTTAATTAGTGGATGATGCATATGCTGACATCTAGAAAAAGGTGCTCACCAGCCAATGTAATGGACATATTTATAAAACACAATTTAATAATACTGAATGAGACACAAAAAAACATGAACTTAAAAAACAAACAAAAAAAAAAAACAATATCACACACACCCATATAAGATATTTTTGGTATTTCAGCTGTAATTATGACAAATCTACATGTTCTCAAACTATTTTTATTCACAGAAATGATCATTTTTGTAATGTAAGAAGCTTAAAGAATTGTATAGAGAATTGTAACTATATTAAATTAGGGGAATGATTTCCATTTTACATCTTAATTGTTTTTAGCATTTTAATTCAGATTAGATACATATATACATAACTCTATCTCAATTAAATTATATATATATATATACACACACACACACGGTCAAAAGTTTACATACACCATGCAGAATCTGCAAAATGTAAATTATTTTGCAAACCTGTAATAATTAACTATATTAAATTACACAAATATACTTTATGTATTTAATCTCACTTTATTAACCAGTGTCTTTGCTGCTGATCTTCAATTATCTAATTCAACCATACTAATAAACAAAAATTACTTTATATTAGATTTAGAAATAAGAGTGTTGAACTTCCTTCTGTATTCTATCCTTCTAACTTACACTGCTTACATGTTTCTGAGAAGACAAAATCAGTACAATTTACCCTGATCTTTAAGTTCAAAAAAGTTGTAATGCATTGTGTTTCCTTCTGGAGCATCAGTGAATGTTTGAACCTTTTTAATATTTGTGTTTGAGTCCCTCAATTGTCCTCAGTGTGAAAAGATGGATCTCAAAATCATAGTCACTGCTGGAAATGGTTCAAATATGTAATATATGTAAAGATCTTTTATGTAAAATATCTCATGGACAGTATAAATATATATATATATATAAATACACTCTAAAAAATGCTGGGTTAAAAACAACCCAAGTTGGGTTGAAAATGGACAAACCCAGCGATTGGGTTGTTTTGACCCAGCAGTAGGGTTAAATGTTTGCCCAACCTGCTGGGTAGTTTTATTTAACCCAACAATTGTTTACAAATTACTATATGTCTGGCTTAAAATGAACCCAAAATAGGTTGGAAATTAAAAATCAGACTCATAATTACTAGAGGCAACAATAATAATCAAAAAGATGAGCATTTATTAATAAGCAATTTAATAAATGTTTATTGTTTAAATATTATTCAAAAAAAGTATTAATAAATGTTTGTTTATTAAACATATTAATAAATGTTAATTTCCAACATATTTTGGGTTCATTTTAAGCAAGAAATACAGTAATTTTTAAACAATATTTGGGTTAAATAAAACTACCCAGCAGGTTGGGCAAACATTTAACCCAGCCGCTGGGTTAAAACAACCCAATCGCTGGGTTTGTCCATTTTCAACCCAACTTGGGTTGTTTTTAACCCAGCATTTTTTAGAGTGTACTTTATTAATATTCTAGTGGCCCCTGGTTGAGAATCGCTGTCCTAAACTCATCTGTAAATATTCATTTATAATGTCCCCATATGAACTACTAGCCAGATTACTGTTATGCTGCTTTGCTGTCATTTTGGAGCTCACTATCCAGGATCCCCTCCCTCTGTCGTTATACTGAAAACAGTGGCCAGACATACAGGTTTAGACCCACACAAGGGTGAGTAGATGATGACAGAATTTACATTTATGATAATTATTCCTTTATATTACTGTTTGTCAGCTGATGCCAATGATCTCAAAACTTGTCTGATCTCAAAAAATAGGTTTGGCCAATAAATCAGTTCAACACAAATGCAAACAATAGTTTACATTTCACCCAGCCCCCTCTCAAAGGCTACTGTGTGCCTGAGCCTTATCCACGCTGACAGATGGCACATATGTGGATCATGGGATGAGTTTGTCAGTATTCGTTCACCTGTATGAGCGCGATGAGAGGAGAAATGACCAGAGTGATGCCGCTGGCCAGAAGAGCAGGGAGCTGATAACACAGAGACTTGCCTGCTCCGGTGGGCATACATACAAACACATCCCTGTCACCTGCGAGCGAGCACACACACACACGCACACACAGACACAGACACACACATCAGGAAACAACAACACTGCACTAGCATTCAGAGAACTCCTGCCATTTTCCCCATAATAATCCGGTGTAAATGTGTCATTGTCACCATTCAGCACTGCTTTCACGGCATCTTCCTGCTGCTGAGAGCGAAACTTGTCGAATCCAAAGTGATCCTGCAGCGCCCGATGAACGGCACTCATAACTACATCAAAAATCTTTCACTCAACTTTCATTAAGCTCTGGGTCGCGCACAGATGACGTCGTGCAGCGCGCTGTGACGCAAATATACTGCGTTCGTTTGAGTTTCATTTTGCACTTCTTTTTTTTTTTACATAGATAAATGCAAGTTCTGCTATCATAAATCACATTTTAAAGGGATAGTTCACCCAAAAATCTAAATTCTGTCATTATTTAAGTTGTTCCAAACCTTTATAAATGTCTTTGCTCTGTTGAACACAAAGGAAGATATTTTGAAGAATGTGAGAAACTGAACAGTTTTGGGGCACCATTGACTTCCATAGTATATATGTATATACTATGGAAGTCAATGGGGCCCCAAATTGGCCTGGTTCCAAACTTTCTTCAAAATATCTTCTTTTGTGTTCAGCAGAACAAAGAAATGTATACAGGTTATACAACTTGAGGGTGAGTAATGACATAATTTCCATTTTTGGATGAACTATTCAACTAAAAATGTGACATTTCAAAGAATTTCTCAAATTTATTAAAAAGTGGGTGAATGAAGAAACATTGTAACATTCAAAACTTTAAAATGTTTGTGCATTTACTCATTAACGAAAAGTTGCTGATTAGATACAATATGGTTTTAGTTGAAAAATATTAAGTTATGACTGTTTTATAAGCTTACTTTCCACTGGGTCCAGGAATACAGAAGGTGTATAGTTTTTATGCATTATATTTAATTAATATATATGTTTTGTATTATTGTACTTTTGTTGCTTTAAAAACAGTTTAATAATTTTCCATATGTCCTTCCTGATGCATATTGGTTGTGTACCTTTTCCTTTGAAAATTATACATTTATATAAAATTAATAATAATAAATTAATATGAAGATGTATTTGTGCATTTTTGTGGTATAATACATTAAAATGTTGTTTAAATAAATTTTAATTTTAATTAATTCACTCAATTTAATTATGCTTTGTTTTTTATCAATGCCTAAATAGTAATAACTCTAAAGACAATTTAACTATAAATTCATCACTATCAGAGCATGACACACTCATTTGCACAGTAAATTTATCTCACAATGCATGTTTATGTAATCTTTACATAAAGTACAAATGAGTAACATCTGACAGATAAATAAGAATGAACACACAGGGTTGAATTATTTCCATTTATTATTCACATAAAGTGCGTTTTCGTGATTTTAGTTTGTCAGATGAATGTGAAAGTGCAGACAGGGCAGGTGAACACTATTATAATAAGGTGCAGACAGACGCAGGTTCAAAAGTACCACAGAAGCAGTAGCTGAAAGACATCGTACACTACCTTGATGAAATTATTGGTCTTGACCGCTATGGATCGTTGTCAGTCACTAAGAACTGACCGACTAATATGGCCCAGTGGTTTATCTAATGCTAATGAAGTCTACAACACTGGTTCTCAACTGGTTTTGCTTCAAGACTATACATTTTTACATGAAATGACCCAAAACAGTATGTGTTTACTGTCAAAAAGTAGTCCTTAGCATCAAAGACTTAATCTTGCTATGAAATGCATATGCTTAACAATACAGAAAATGATTAACATGTATTGGTCGAAGAAGAAAATTGTCTTCAAAGCTTGAGTGGTTTCTAATTGTCTTTTGAACTTTAATATATGGACCCTTTTTTACATTTCCAGGGCTCTCAGAAGCGGAAGTCGCCATACTTGGGACGACAGCAAATACAATTTTTGTATTCCCATTTGCTCCAAAAAATAAATAAATAAATAAATAAAAATCTGTGATAGCGTTTCCACGACTTTCCAAAAGAGGGCAAAATATAGAAAGACTGATTAAAGATTAAAGCAGTCAGAAGAGAGAAAGATGTCAAATTTTCCATCATTCCCTCAGCTGTTGTAATAGAAATGTATTTTACAATTTGTTTAGACGCTTTCGCAGATGCGCGCTTCAGGCCGTCAGCGGCCATTCAGTGCTCGTGTACTCACAGAGAACAGCTTCATCTCAACCAATCCTTTAGGTATTTACCACTGGCTCTTATGTAGATAGTGATTAAATGAGATATAATTTATTTGGGGTATATCAAATGGCTAATCTTTGGTATTATTAATCTATTACTTGTTCCAGAGCAAGTCGATTTGGGTTAAGGGGAAATTAAGTGTCATAACTTTATATTTAGGCTATGTTGAACTTAAATCCTGTACTAGAGCGCTGCTTTTGTACGTTTGACTGAATTGATTGCTTGTGTTTACTTCCTATTGACTTTTATAATGGCTATTGTTGTTAATTTAAATATTATTGTGTACTAAAGTGACGTTTTAGAAATAGTAACAGAGGCTTGAACCGTTAAACTGTCAACTTGAGATTTGAATCCATGGGGGAAGGAAGTAGTTCTGCACAAAAGAGGGTTTTTAAAGACACTCCATATCCGCATTGCAAAATAAGTTGGATATACAATTGTTGTGTTTTTGGATATACAATAAAAGATGTATTTGTTGCATGTTTTTTTCCCCTGTTTTTTCTGTACAAAGGTAACATTTTTAGGCTGCGACCGGTTGAGAACCACTGCTCTAGAGATTAAGCACTGGGCTCTGGTTGGAGGTGCTATGGTCTTAACCCCACAGGCACATGCCGGGACACAGGCAGTGGCTCCTGTTCCCGGGTGATCTGATCACCAGGTCCTTGATGATCTCCACCGTTCCGAACAGCGGGAAGAGCTTTTCGCCAAATGTCTCATTGTAGGTGTAGATGTGAGAGCGGTTCTCCACGTCGTAGAAGGACAGCTGGCCGTTGCCGAAGTCAAGGTAGACGCCGACTTTTCGAGGAATCAAGGTGGCCGGCAGGGCGGTGAAGGGCACGGTGAGGGCCTTCAGCTCCGTGCCGCGCTCCAGTCGCAGGGTCAGGTATCCAGTGTTGGTGTTCAGGGACTTGAAGCCCTTACGCAAGGCTGACTCTTTCGCCACGCCGATACGCCAGTCCATTTCTCCAACATCCACCTCCCAGTACTGGCGGCCAGAGGCGAAGCCTTCGGATCCGACCGCACACCACCAACCGTCGAAGCGCTGGTGATAGTTGGGCACATCTTTGCGCTTGAAACCACAACGCATGCGCCTCTCATCCTCGGAGATCAGCAGGTCAGGATTGGCTGTGTCCAGGTCAAGGGTCACCTCCACTATGATGGAATGAATGGAGGGTCAAGACTAATGTGTTATCAATGAAACAATTTATAAACTATGAATCAAACAAAATGGCTTTGTTTTCAATGTAGGCAGCATTTTAAGTCATCAATGCCATGCTTTCAATACAAAGCATACATAAGTTTGAAAGATACCATCTTTAAGGCCGTGACACACCAAGTTGATGTCAAAGAACTAGTGGCGACGGAAGCTGATTGTGTTGTCGCCCTGTGTCTACTGCATCTAGGCCTAAAAGCTGCACTTGAACACACTAAAAGGACTAAAGGCGTCTGTCAACTAACAAGTGTGTTCTGCGCCTGAGTGTAAGGAAATAATAACTGCCTATATCAGTAGTCTATATTTGTCTTTCAAACAGATAAACAAAAACTAGAACTGCATATATAGCTACAAACTGTAACCAATGCAGCGGATGCTTATTTTATATATTCATCATGCTGATCACTCTCTTCATTCCAGTCGGCTCATGTCAAACAGATAAACAAAAACTAGAACTGCATATATAGCTACAAACTGTAACCAATTCAGCGCATGCTTATTTTATATATTCATCATGCTGATCACTCTCTTCATTCCAGTCGGCTCATGTCAATATGAAAATATTAGTGGATTTGAATGCTCAGGTAAAATTACATAAAATTCTGTCTGTTCAGTCTTGACTTCTTTGCTTGCTTTCATCACTTTCGCATGGACATTATATTAACATTAATACAACAGTAGTTCTCATATACCTGACTGAAAGGCTCATTATGTGGGTCATTGTCTCCTCAGGTGTGAATCACAGCATTATTCATGAATATTCACACCCCCACACATATTGCCTTTGTAAACAAAAAGTGTCTTACAAAATTTAAATCAATATATTGTTTTATGTGAATGAGTAGGCAGGATGATTTTCACATCATTTTGAAGCACAAACTCTTGGCTTCAACATACAGTACTCAAAAGCCTTGTGGACACATATTTTGTATTGGTTTAGTGGCCTTATTTCAGTGTATTCTCATGCACTGACTCGTTTGCTAAGATGAACAGCCAATCAGAGTGATCTCTCTCACTGACAGACGTCGATTCAACATGCTGAATCGGCTACAAAATGCCTGACAGGGTCCGAGTTAAAAAACTGAAAAAACTGGGCCGGTCGGCTTGATGTATCAGGGCCTTTAGACAAAATTTGATCTAAATTCTAATTGTATGTGATGCTATACTTGTAATCCCATAACACATTGTGACAAAATGGCATATTACTTTTTGGTATTAAATAATATTTTGATATCTTTTGGTATAATTACAAGTAAATAGTTCGAGAAAATGTCAATTTTACTCAGTATTTGTGTGTGATGTGTAACAAAAACATTACTTATACATCTACATGGAACTTTTTTTTTTCTAAAATGTTTCAATTAGAGGTTCATCTAACTTTTTTTTTAAATGTTACTACTTCTTGTTTTTAGAGAACATTCAAAGTAATGTTCCCATAAGGTTTGCAAAATGATGAAATCGAATGTTCCCATAATGTTCACATAACCAAAAACAAAAGCATATTTTTGAGAAATTGAAAAATAAAGTTTTCATAACTTAATGGGAACATTGCAAAACATTTTTAGAATGTTTTTTGTTTGCTGGGATGGCTGCTGAAAATGCAGCCTTGGTGAACATAAGACACTTCTTTTAAAAACATTAAAAAATATTAACGACCCCAAACTTTTGAATGGTAGCATGTCTATTGAGTGAAAGTGAAAGTGAAGTGACATGTGGCCAAGTATGGTGACCCATACTCGGAATTTGTGCTCTGCATTTAACCCATCCAAGTGCACACACACAGCAGTGAACACACACACCGTGAACACACACCCGGAGCAGTGGGCAGCCATTGCTGCGGCGCCCGGGGAGCAGTTGGGGGTACGGTGCCTTGCTCAAGGGTCTCACCTCAGTCGTGGTATTGAGGGTGGGGAGAGCGCTGGACATTCACTCCCCTCACCGACAATCCCTGCCGGACCTGAGACTCGAACCCATGACCTTTGGGTTACAAGTCCGACTCTCTATCCATTAGGCCACGACTGCCCCCAAATCAGCAAGTCTCCTGCATGCTTCATATGAGAAACATTATTTGTATGATGCACATATAGGTGCTGCACATTTATAAGGTTTCTTTACAGTTAGGATGATGCCTTCAAAGGCAGCTGTCTTTGTAGTCAGTAGACAGCAATGCCGTTCACTAGGTTTTGGAACAGAGCACACATCTTACAAGTCTTACCTCCTGCATCACAGATCCAGTCCCACACTAAAAACAACAAAAGCAATAATTAGCTCATAGTTTACAGTGAGTCTTAATATTCAATCCACCCTATAACTGCAAATCTGTCTGGAATACATTCATATGACCAGAAGAGAAGCACTAACAAAGTGACTCACCTATATGAGGAATATATGGGGTGGCACCTAAGTGAAAAACAACAAGAAATAGAATTGAGCTAAAAATATTAAAAATAAAGATGCTGTCAGCAAGATTTTTTAATACCATGCATAATATATACCTACCACCTGACAGACACATGAACACGTTTCTATATATAAATAAATACAATTCAACTGTAATGTTTATACGGACACTAAAATACTGTGTTTACATGTGCATCACATGTCAGCACATTTTTAGCCAATCAGAAACACTCTCTGCCTTTAACATATTCAGGTTTTCCGACAATGGCTAAAATAGTTTATAGCACCTCTGATATCTTTTTAGATTCATGATATTCAAGAAACTGAAGAGATGATCTGACCTATTTTTTGGCTCCTCTGTTTCCACATGAGCCACTTTTGGGGAATGTTCTCCTGAACACACAGAAATAATAAATAATAAATAAATCAGAAAGTCTTGTGTTACTATAAAGCAATTTGTCCCCTCTGAAGTTCCTGTAATGTCACTTTCTTCATACCTTGTCTAGTTCCTTGTTGATGAGTGTCCAGAACACCAGCTCCACGGCCGACTGCAGGGTGGCCATCCGACCTCTTTTCCAGTGATTCTCAAAGTCATCCAAAACTGCCACCACCTGCTCTCCAGGCCAGACACTTTGCTGCACACAGAGGGGGAATAAATGATGCAAATGTTGCCACTCAATGCAAGTGACATGCAACTATTCACGCCAAAATACAATATTCAAAAACTAACAGCATACAGGTCTGAAGATGTCATTTAAAAACTGTATGCTGATACTTTTCTCCACTGAACACAAAGGAAGCTCGGCTCTTTTCCACACACTTTAAAAGTTTTGACATTTTTTCAGTTTTCAACCATTCCTTTAACCCTGTAAAGACTGACATATATGAAATCTGTCCATTTTTAATGTGTCAACCTTTAAAAAAAAACATGAAGTTTGCATATGTGTTTTTTGATGAGTACCATATTTGATACATCAGACTTTTATGGCTCTCATAGTATGTGTAATATATTGAGAATATGGAGCTCATATTAAAAAAAAAAAATTCAGAGGCTCAAATTGAGAAAATACATGCAATTTGGTGCAGATGATGATTTTTTTTATGGCAAAACATAAGATGAAATTCTGATGCTTGTAATGTAAATCAATGAGATCTTTATAACAGTATAGCAGATACTTACATAAATTGCATATAAATATCAGTCGTCACTCTATATTTGCCAATAATACGTCTTAGTAAAATGATATTTAAATGATTAGTTTAATGATCAAAGCTCTGTAGTTTTAAAACATATAATGCAATACAATGATGATTGAGAGATGAACAGATAAACCTTCCTCAAACACCTGATTGATCATATTTGATACTCACATTTTAACATGAATTTTCTACTAAATGAAGTATGGATAATCAAGCAAAGCTAAGTTGCTTCAGTCCAGTAAGTGTTCAACTTGAAATATTACTAAAAATAGAAATCAATTAAGATTTCAAAGACACGTGAACCACGAGCTAAAGGTGGATGTTTATATAGATATACTAAAAATCCTTTTACTTGCTAAAAAAGTGTAAACTATCAATCTTTTCACTCAAAATTAACAATGCAGTCCATCTGATAAAGCTATGCCATTTCGCATGGGTATGAGCGTGATATTGCTCATATATTTCCAAGTATATGATACAGCTTTCATTCTTTAGGTAAATCATATGTGACTCTAGACCACAAAACCAGTCATAAGTCACACAGGTATATTTGTAGCAATAGCCAACAGTACATTGTATGGGTCAAAATGATCAATTTTTCTTTTATGCCAAAAATCATTAGGATATTAAGTGAAGATCATGTTCCATGAAGATATTTTGTAAATTTCCTACACGTAAATATAGCAAAAATTTATTTTTTGTGAGTGGATATGCATTGCTAAGGACTTCATCTGGGCAACTTTAAAGGCGATTGTCTCAATATTTTGATTTTTTTGCACCCTCGGATTCCAGATTTTCAAATATTATCCTATCCTAACAAACCATACATCAATGGAAAGCTTATTTATTCAGCTTTCAGATAATGTATAAATCCATTATGACTGGTTTTGTGGTCCAGTGTCACATATTCATGGGAAAAAAAATCAGTTTAAATGAGGAAGCATTTTTTAATGAATGGTCTACTGACTTAGAATAGTCTTTAGTCAGTCCTTTGTCGCCACCTACTGGCCTAACTATATAACCTGAAGCCATTGATAAACCCCCATCAGAATGTTTCTCAATACCAAGTACGCCAAGAATATAAATTATTATTTACAATAATAGCCATTATAAAATTTGTATTTAATACATATTATTAAACAAGTTGTAAGTTGTATTAATATAAATCCTTAAAAAATAATATTTTAGTGCAAACAAGTCATTAGATTGAAAGTTCCAGACGGGCTTTGTTAGTGTTCCCATACTTAAAGGTGCCCAAGAATGCTTTTTCACAAGATGTAATATAAGTCTAAGGTGTCTCCTGAATGTGTCTGTGAAGTTTCAGCTCAAAATACCCCATAGATTTTTTTTAATAAATTTTTTTAACTGCCTATTTTGGGGCATCATTAACAATGCACTGATTTACACTCGGCGCCGCCCCTTTAAATCGCGTGCTCCCTGCCACACGAGCGCTCGACTATATTACAGCGCGTTTACAAAGTTCACACAGCTAATATAACCCTCAAATGGATCTTTACAAGATGTTCGTCATGCATGCTGTATGCATGCTTCGAATTATGTGAGTAAAGTATTTATTTGGATGTTAACGTTTTATTCTGAGTGAATTTGAGGCTGTGCTCCGTGGCTAACGGCTAATGCTACACTGTTGGAGAGATTTATAAAGAATGAAGTTGTGTTTATGCATTATACAGACTGCAAGTGTTTAAAAATGAAAATAGCGACGGCTCTTGTCTCCGTGAATACAGTAAGAAACGATGGTAACTTTAACCACATTTAACAGTACATTAGCAACATGCTAACGAAACATTTAGAAAGACAATTTACAAATATCAGTAAAAATATCATGCTATCATGGATTATGTCAGTTATTATTGCTCCATCTGCCATTTTTCGCTGTTGTTCTTGCTTGCTTACCTAGTCTGATGCTTCATCTGTGCACAGATCCAGACGTTAATACTGGCTTGTGTAATCCCTTGAACATGGGCTGGCATTATGCAAATATTGGGGGCGTACACCCCGACTGTTACGTAACAGTCAGTGTTATGTTGAGATCCGCCTGTTCTTCAGAGGTCGTTTAAACAAATGAGATTTATATAAGAAGGAGGAAACAATGGAGTTTGAGACTCACTGTATGTCATTTCCATGTACTGACCTCTTGTTATTTAACTATGCCAAGGTAAATTCAATTTTTCATTCGAGGGCACCTTTAAAGTTGCCAAAGTCATTGTTTACTTTGCATGTGCTGCACTTAAATTCTTCCATTTTGTTTTATTAGTAAATTTGTATTTATCTATTTACCTTATTTGAAACATAATAAAAATATTGTTTGATAAGTGAGATCTCTGATTGTCCTTGAAACTCAAAAAAGTAGTGCTTGAAAAGTCCTGGAATTTCATTTTACAGTATCTGTACAAACCCTGTTAGAAATGTGCATATCATGTATGATACAGTAGGCTTTATAGGGTCAAACAGGAAGCCATAGAGGTGGTGGTAGATCCAGTCTGATGTGTGAGTACCTCAGGTTGTGCCCTCAGGTCTTTGGTCCAGGTGAGGATGAGTCTCATGGCGCTTTCCATGTCCTGCTCATTGCTTAGAGCCAGATCCTTCCAGTCACTGCTCTCTGGCCAGCCGTCAGTCTGCATTGGTCTTTTCTGTTACAACAATATTTTGTGACAAAACCTAGTGAGCGGTCTACACAGGCATCCTTTTAAGGCATTAAGAATGACATTTATTTGCAGAATTTTGCTTTCAGTGAATGCAGAAAAATGACAGTAAAGGTATAAATCACCTTGCTCTCTAGCAGAGATGCCCACTCCAGAATGAAGGCCCTGCAGGAGAGAGTGGGCCAAACATCCTCACTCTTTGAGACGTGCTCCAAAACCTCTGACCTCTGTGACCATCAGGAGAGAAGACACACACACACACACACACACACGTGTGACACTCATGAGCTCATCTCTGCATGACCAACATCACAATGAAAGAAGTAAAACCACAGTGTCATTGATTTATGGTTTCATAAATCATGGTTTCAGGTTTAAACCAGTTTTGTTCAATTTTGTCTAAAAGCAAATGACACCCCCCACTGAAGGAAAAAAAGAAAAAGTTAAAGAGTATTTTCGCTTAACACCTTTTCCTTAATTTAGCCATACTGGCTAGCTTCACAGATTGCAGAAATTATTGTAAGTTTTATCAATTTTACAACTGTTTTTTTTTTAAATAAGAAAATAAGATGCATAATAAAAATCACAACATTAAGCAACTGAATGCCAGTGGGTGGAGACTATGGTGCGATGATAGTCATATGCAAACGTATTTGCCTGTGTGACATCACAAATCCCGCCATATCAAAATGAGATAATTTTGGAGCTTGACTAAATAAAAGATCAATGCCATATTTGTTTTCTCATTTTTTTCTGCATGTGATTATTTAGCATCAGCTCTTATTCATCAGTGTATCAGTCCTGTATCTGTGGCTGTACCTGACAGACGCGTCCCAGATCCTTGGCGAGGTTCACAATGAACTGCTGGCTCTCATCCAGCGGTTCTCTCTTCTCATTCTTCACCTTCTTACGAAACTCCTGTACGCAAATAAAATCAATATTTAAGATATTTCAATTCCAGTCTTATTTATGAAATACAAGAAAATCAAATTCATCAGATTAATCAGTCATGCATTTTACTTATGATGGACAGAAATCCCCTGCCCCTAAATGACACATTACAACAAAACAAACTGTGATTGGCCTCTTTTCATGTCAGTCATACGGTCTCTTCCTGTTGTGTGGATGGTTTTTGGCTACAGTAAGGTTTAATGTGAACAAGACATTATGCTGACAGTCAAAAGTTTGACTACATGAGACTATATTTCAAGCTGTTGTCAGTTCAGGCAGTTAAGTTTGTTCATGAAGGCTACGGCAAACAAACAAGGACAGTGTTTGATTAAAATGCAGCTCATGTGTGATCTACTTCCTCTGTCTTTGTCTCCTGCTAATGAGCAGCAAAAGACTCACAACTATTGAAATCAGTTACAAAGACTAGCTAAAATAGCCTTTATCTCACTTTTAGACTACAGGATAGAAAAGAAGGACAAATTTTGCTATGCCAACTGATGTCAGAGCTTTTTGTATAAACAGGTTCATTTTTTACATCAATGCTTTTAAGCCATTCAGACTATCAAGATATGAAAAGTACTCTACCTTAAACTTCTCTGCAACATTCTTGGTTGGTTCAACCAGAAACTGAAGACACTGCATCATCATGGCTGGTGCTCACTGAAATCCTTCAAGAGAGAAAATAACAACAGAGAAACAGGAAATGACAAAAGCTTTCTGCCCCAGTGATACACAGGCCTGATTTATACCACTGAAAAACATAGCAGACAGTTTGTTGACTTTCACAACAGATCAATGATTACACACTAAGCTGATTTATATGACTGATTTTAATGACCAAAACAGTCACACCTCACCCTTGACCTAAATAAAGCAAAGCTTCAGGAGTTCAATGTTGATACAACATACTGTATGACCACATGATCTAAACCCTTGTGAAAAAGAAGTGCACTTAATTGTATTGAATGTACACTTGAAGTGTACTTCAAATCCTAAAAGTATACCATTTAAAAATACTGTACTTGCAGATATATAATATAATATTATGACATTTATTTTGAAATAAAAGGCCGCTTAAGTGCAATTAAAGAAAGACACGTTCATGACTGTTTCTTAACACACTTAAGTAGACTTTTAAAAAGTGCACTTTGAAAATGTCAAATTAAAAGTTTTACTGTAAAGTACATTGTAAATCATTGTTTTGCTTGTCATGCTTTTTAAAGAAATGCACTTATTTTGATGTGTTGACTAACATAGTAAAGGACTTGATTATAATTTTAACTCGAGAATTTAATATTATTTAACTATTTAAAGTTAATATATTTTAAATGTACTGTATTGTAAATTTATCATTTCAAATATATAAATTCATGACATGCAAATTTCAATAGAAATGACATTAAAGTAATACCAGAAATGTTTGTCAGTTCATTCATCAGTAACTTTAACCATATTTCAAAGACAACAGAAGTAATTATGAACTTATATATAAAGATGTACTTAAGATCCTACTTAAGTGGGTCAAAAAATAAAACTGATAAGTTGCATTTAATAATTGCATTTGATATAAATTTAACTATACTACACTTAAGTATTTTCTTTTAAAGTACATTATTTCCATAATACTATTTTTAAAAGTATCCTACTTCTTTTTCACAAGGATAGTATGACAACAAAACTAGATTTTATCATTTTCTGAAGATAGTAAGTGGTGCTTGTCTATGCAAAATTCATCCACGATGAGTGTCGTGGGTGTTTGCAGGGCAATTTGCTATTTTTTCCACCCATTTTATCATCTGTCAGGTGAAAAATGAGTTATGAGCAAACACCACTAAAAACAGTACAACTCAATAACAAACATATTTTAGACATCAAGATCATTGTGGAAAAATAACTATCTATGCAAAAGCTACATGTCCATCATTTGAATAGCCTATAAGTATCTGGGGATGAAGGCACACGTGACGTAAAGCAGTCTGTAATTCAGTCTGGTGGAGGATTATCCAATGAAACTCCTGTTAGCAAGGTTGAAGAGCTAACAAACATTGACAAAGAGGAAGTATACTGCTTTGAAAGACTAGTCATTTACAATATGTCATATTGTAAACTAAATGAGCCATTACATATAGCATAGATTCAGGAATTGATATCTCATTTATATAGGAGCCCTTTGATTATAAAATGCTAGATGATCCTTTTTTAAGTCTCACCTGTCTGTCCTCAGGAATGATACTACAAATAATTATAATTGGTATTTAGTCATATTTCACAACACATTTAGGATTGTATTAGCTCCACATAATAGTCTTAAATATCTGCAGTAATACCAGAGTTCAGAAGGATATAATAAATGAATATAATGAAAATCTGCGAAATGTTATGACTGCATTGTAATGCTGACAGGCAGTCTAGACCTGCTGAGTAAATACTGAAGAGACACATGACTTTGCTGCACTGCACAAGATCATTCATGTATACTGATGAGGTAATGCCCTTGAATGACATTCTCAAATCAGTCCGACACAACATCATTTGCATGATCTTCACACTGCGAGAGTATGTAAACAACGCCATGCTGTCTTTTCATGACGGAGCTTATATGAGAAAACAACATGCTGCAAAGGTTTGCAAGAAATAGACATACAGTAAATAATTCAAAATGCGTAGCTGCATATGTCTCTATGCATTCATCGCTGTACCTGCAGGAGGTGTGCTGTGTCGCTGGATGGACCCTTCGCAAGAGAAAGTCGTCTGGCGAGTCAGTGGAGAATGAAGACTGCAGCGAATACTTGACCTTGTTTACATACAGTGACTTCGCAGAGCCGAACACGAGCCGAACGTCATTCGGGAGTTTCCGGAAAACAGATGCGGAATGAACGCGACTCCATGTTTATTGTGGCCCAATGTAAGTGAGTACTATTATTTAAATGAAGATTAGCCCACGCTTTTCTCACCCTCAAGCCATCCTAGGTGTATATGACTTTCTTCTTTCTGATAAACACGATGGAAGATATTTTAATAAATAACCTGACGCATCCAAGTACAATGGCAGTGAACAGGGGTTCACAAGTATGAGCTGAAGAAAGTGTCTCCATCCCTATCATAAACATACTCCACACGGCTCCGGGCGGTTAATAAAGGCCTTCTGAAGAGAAGTGATGCGTTTGTGTTAAAAACATATCCATATTTAACAAGTTATGAAGTAAAAATATCAAGCTTCCGCAAGATCACCTTCTGTATTCAACGTACTTTGCTCACCAGCGTCATATAAACCCAATACAATCCTGTGTGTGACACCAACAAAAGTGAAAAAGTGAAAAACGCACTGCATATAGTTCATACATCACACATCATTTTATGAAAGGATGAGAAGTTGCCTCACTTGCAAATGAAACAAATAAAAACATAAATCAAATGATGAATGTTAAATGACTCAAATGTAATTCATAAATATCCAAGGTAATTCTAGGTTTCATATAGAGGATCTAATGTTAAAAGGACATTCATTTTCACCTCATTGCATAGTGATATAATATGAAATATCAATTTTTTTGTACAAACATAAAACAAATTACATAAGCCTGTATACATCCTAATGCTCTAGCAACAACTCAAAGCAACAAACAATTATAATGTTTTATAAGTAATTATATAACTATACATAATTATAATTATATAACAACATCATGATATGTGACATCAAATAAGGGTGTCATGAATACGGCTCCCGCGGCTCTTCCTCCCGGCCGCCGGAGGGAGCCGTCACCGGAATATTGACATGTTCCCATCTGGACTACATTACCCATAGGCCCTCATTCCTGGGACTGATTGCACACACACCTGCACGGCATTACACTCACACTATAAAACACTCACACACACATCCATACACCGCGAAGTCTTGATTTGCCTTGGTGATCACTTCTGAGCGTTTTCTTGTACACTGTTATCTTGTTACCGATTGGACTGCCTTGCTTCTGTGAACCTCTGCCGCCAGCCTTGACCCTTGCCTGTTTCCTGGACTGTGTTTGCCTGCCGCCTGCCACCTGCCACGACCTCTGCCTGTAGTAAGACCCTGTTTCCTTGCCGCCTGTCTCGACCTAAGCCTGTCCCTGTTTACGCTACTGTCTTGCCCCTGTTTGTACGGTGCTGTGTTGTCATAATAAAGA
>RJVU01026436.1:827466-865013 GCA_003731715.1 Anabarilius grahami
TGTCATGAATACGGCTCCCGCGGCTCTTCCTCCCGGCCGCCGGAGGGAGCCGTCACCGGAATATTGACATGTTCCCATCTGGACTACATTACCCATAGGCCCTCATTCCTGGGACTGATTGCACACACACCTGCACGGCATTACACTCACACTATAAAACACTCACACACACATCCATACACCGCGAAGTCTTGATTTGCCTTGGTGATCACTTCTGAGCGTTTTCTTGTACACTGTTATCTTGTTACCGATTGGACTGCCTTGCTTCTGTGAACCTCTGCCGCCAGCCTTGACCCTTGCCTGTTTCCTGGACTGTGTTTGCCTGCTGCCTGCCACGACCTCTGCCTGTAGTAAGACCCTGTTTCCTTGCCGCCTGTCTCGACCTAAGCCTGTCCCTGTTTACGCTACTGTCTTGCCCCTGTTTGTACGGTGCTGTGTTTTTCATAATAAAGACGCTGCAAATGGATCCTCATGCTGTTGACCCATCATTACAAAGGGTTAGCACAAAAGTAATCTAAATGTAATGCAATCTAAGAGATTATATTACTGATTACAAAATGTAATTTGTAATCAGTAACTGATTACAATTCATAAATAATCTAACCAGCTCTAATTATAATTAATTACTTTTAAAAGTAACTTTCCCCAACACTGCAAATAGGCTAATAATAATAATAATATCTTAAATTTAGTTTTACAATCAAGCCCCATTTTATTGTAATACTTCACAAACATTGTTTTGACAGCAGAACTTTGAACTCTTGACTTGTCTGTGATATACAGTACACATCAGAGCTTTGGTGTGGCTCAAAATTGACAATTTTATTCTTCAGTTTGAAAAATTATTTATTTATTTTTTTAAACAGCTGCTAACTGATTAATTTGTTTCATTCTAAGTGGCACTTCTAGTCCCTGTTCAGTGCAGTATGCAGTACGTACAGCACGTAGCCAGGTTTCGTCATCACGTTCAGTCTTCCTGTTTTTAGCAGAACTCCCTTTTATAAGCGTGCCATTGTGGAGGATTCAGAATCATAAAAAAACTTTACATGTTAGGGTAAGTTCGAATCTTACCCAAATAAACAGCTGGTGCGGCCCAGATCATAACAAACCCAAACAGTCCCACAATTCCAACCATAGCGAGCCAAATAATAAAAACAGATGTGGGCCATACCTGCATGGTTAGGCTAATTCTTGTTTGGTTGAGTTTTGTAAAGGGCTGACTACAGTGACCCCAATGTGGCTAATAGACCAAAGGTCATTATTTTACCATATTTACACCAGACCTACCCTTATGAAAATGAATCATGCTTATACTACGAATAAATAATAATAATAATATGGTTATTGTAGTAAAACAGTGGCAACCACAAATTAACCATGGTTGTGCTACTAAACATAGTTTAACCATGGTATTTGTAATAAAACTGTGGTTATACAAATGGTAATCAATCTGCCAAAAACATGGTTACTACACTTTTACTATAACAAAATCATGATTCATTTTCTTGATGAGTGTGAATGAGGAGAGAGAGGAGGTGTCTGTTCACACTCAGAGAGCAGCATCTCCAGAATTCAGTTGTGTGTCTATGAAGAGCAACAACTCCATGATGATTCCCCCTGAATTCAGTGATGTACCACCTTCAGGAATCAGCTGTGTGTTTATGAAGAATAACAACTCCATTGGTCTGTTCAGTGATGGACCTGCTTTGACTTCTGACCCGAATTAAGTATCATTTATTATCTGCTGTAGTGTCACTTGGAAGTTAACAAGGACTTTGTTCAAATGCACAAGGCAGGGCTGATTCTGTGATTGTTAGAGCTTTTTTTTTTTTTTTGATTGTACATAATATATGTTAAAAAATATTAATAATAAAAGATTCATCATCAGAGTATGGCCTTTACTAAACTCTCAGATGCCTGCTGACAAACACCTTCATGACCACTGAAATTAAAGAATTAGTTCACTTTAAAATGAAAATTACCCCAAGCTTTACTCACCCTTGTACAGGTCCTTCTCAAAAAATTTGCATATTGTGATAAAGTTCATTATTTTCCATAATGTAATGATAAAAATTAAACTTTCATATATTTTAGATTCATTGCACACCAACTGAAATATTTCAGGTCTTTTATTGTTTTAATACTGATGATTTTGGCATACAGCTCATGAAAACCCAAAATTCCTATCTCAAAAAATTAGCATATTTCATCCGACCAATAAAAGAAAAGTGTTTTTAATACAAAAAAAGTCAACCTTCAAATAATTATGTTCAGTTATGCACTCAATACTTGGTCGGGAATCCTTTTGCAGAAATGACTGCTTCAATGCGGCGTGGCATGGAGGCAATCAGCCTGTGGCACTGCTGAGGTGTTATGGAGGCCCAGGATGCTTCGATAGCGGCCTTAAGCTCATCCAGAGTGTTGGGTCTTGCGTCTCTCAACTTTCTCTTCACAATATCCCACAGATTCTCTATGGGGTTCAGGTCAGGAGAGTTGGCAGGCCAATTGAGCACAGTAATACCATGGTCAGTAAACCATTTACCAGTGGTTTTGGCACTGTGAGCAGGTGCCAGGTCGTGCTGAAAAACGAAATCTTCATCTCCATAAAGCTTTTCAGCAGATGGAAGCATGAAGTGCTCCAAAATCTCCTGATAGCTAGCTGCATTGACCCTGCCCTTGATAAAACACAGTGGACCAACACCAGCAGCTGACATGGCACCCCAGACCATCACTGACTGTGGGAACTTGACACTGGACTTCAGGCATTTTGGCATTTCCTTCTCCCCAGTCTTCCTCCAGACTCTGGCACCTTGATTTCCGAATGACTTTGGACCACTGAGCAACAGTCCAGTGCTGCTTCTCTGTAGCCCAGGTCAGGCGCTTCTGCCGCTGTTTCTGGTTCAAAAGTGGCTTGACCTGGGGAATGCGGCACCTGTAGCCCATTTCCTGCACACGCCTGTGCACGGTGGCTCTGGATGTTTCTACTCCAGACTCAGTCCACTGCTTCCGCAGGTCCCCCAAGGTCTGGAATCGGTCCTTCTCCACAATCTTCCTCAGGGTCCGGTCACCTCTTCTCGTTGTGCAGCGTTTTTTGCCACACTTTTTCCTTCCCACAGACTTCCCACTGAGGTGCCTTGATACAGCACTCTGGGAACAGCCTATTCGTTCAGAAATTTCTTTCTGTGTCTTACCCTCTCGCTTGAGGGTGTCAATGATGGCCTTCTGGACAGCAGTCAGGTCGGCAGTCTTACCCATGATTGCGGTTTTGAGTAATGAACCAGGCTGGGAGTTTTTAAAAGCCTCAGGAATCTTTTGCAGGTGTTTAGAGTTAATTAGTTGATTCAGATGATTAGGTTAATAGCTCGTTTAGAGAACCTTTTCATAATATGCTAATTTTTTGAGATAGGAATTTTGGGTTTTCATGAGCTGTATGCCAAAATCATCAGTATTAAAACAATAAAAGACCTGAAATATTTCAGTTGGTGTGCAATGAATCTAAAATATATGAAAGTTTAATTTTATCATTACATTATGGAAAATAATGAACTTTTATCACAATATGCTAATTTTTTGAGAAGGACCTGTATATGACTTTCTTCTTTCAGATGAACAGAATTAGAGAAATATTAATAAATATCCTGACGCATCCAAGCTTTATAATGGCAGTGAACAGGGGTCACGAGTATGAAGCTGAAGAAAGTGCCTCCATTCACATCCATCCATCATAAACATACTCCACACGGCTCCAGGGGGTTAATAAAGGCCTTCTGAAGTGAGTGATGCATTTGTGTAAAAAAAACAAGTAATGAAGTAAAATATCTATGTAGCTTACACCAGACCACCTTCCGTATTCAACTTACGAGATAAGCGTAACTGACGTTGCGTCAGTTATGCCTTTTTAGTAAGTTGAATTCGGAAGGTGTAGGATGTAGCATAAGTGTTTTGAACTGCGAAAGGCATAACACTTTCATCCTAAGTTTAAGATGGAAGGTGGTCTAGTGAAAGCTAGATATTTTACTTTATAACTTGTTAAATATGAAGATTTTTCTTACATAAATGCATTGCTTCTCTTTAGTTGACCTTTATTAACCCCCTGAAGCCGTGTGTAGTACGTTTATGATGGATGGATGTGGATGAAGGCACTTTTGAGCTTCATTCTCTTTGGTCCCATTCACTGCCATTATAAAGCTTGGATGCATCAGGATATTTATTAATATAACACTGATTGTGTTCATCAGAAAGAAGAAAGTCATATACAGGTCCTTCTCAAAAAATTAGTATATTGTGATAAAGTTCATTATTTTCCATAATGTAATGATAAAAATTAAACTTTCATATATTTTAGATTCATTGCACACCAACTGAAATATTTCAGGTCTTTTATTGTTTTAATACTGATGATTTTGGCATACAGCTCATGAAAACCCCAAATTCCTATCTCTCAAAATTAGCATATTTCATCCGACCAATAAAAGAAAAGTGTTTTTAATACAAAAAAAGTCAACCTTCAAATAATTATGTTCAGTTATGCACTCAATACTTGGTCGGGAATCCTTTTGCAGAAATGACTGCTTCAATGCGGCGTGGCATGGAGGCAATCAGCCTGTGGCACTGCTGAGGTGTTATGGAGGCCCAGGATGCTTCGATAGCGGCCTTAAGCTCATCCAGAGTGTTGGGTCTTGCGTCTCTCAACTTTCTCTTCACAATATCCCACAGATTCTCTATGGGGTTCAGGTCAGGAGAGTTGGCAGGCCAATTGAGCACAGTAATACCATGGTCAGTAAACCATTTACCAGTGGTTTTGGCACTGTGAGCAGGTGCCAGGTCGTGCTGAAAAACGAAATCTTCATCTCCATAAAGCTTTTCAGCAGATGGAAGCATGAAGTGCTCCAAAATCTCCTGATAGCTAGCTGCATTGACCCTGCCCTTGATAAAACACAGTGGACCAACACCAGCAGCTGACATGGCACCCCAGACCATCACTGACTGTGGGAACTTGACACTGGACTTCAGGCATTTTGGCATTTCCTTCTCCCCAGTCTTCCTCCAGACTCTGGCACCTTGATTTCCGAATGACTTTGGACCACTGAGCAACAGTCCAGTGCTGCTTCTCTGTAGCCCAGGTCAGGCGCTTCTGCCGCTGTTTCTGGTTCAAAAGTGGCTTGACCTGGGGAATGCGGCACCTGTAGCCCATTTCCTGCACACGCCTGTGCACGGTGGCTCTGGAT
Organism: Anabarilius grahami; assembly: GCA_003731715.1. Taxonomy (NCBI): domain Eukaryota; kingdom Metazoa; phylum Chordata; class Actinopteri; order Cypriniformes; family Xenocyprididae; genus Anabarilius; species Anabarilius grahami. The sequence goes on from RJVU01026436.1 coordinate 832,695, forward strand.
GTTTCTACTCCAGACTCAGTCCACTGCTTCCGCAGGTCCCCCAAGGTCTGGAATCGGTCCTTCTCCACAATCTTCCTCAGGGTCCGGTCACCTCTTCTCGTTGTGCAGCGTTTTTTGCCACACTTTTTCCTTCCCACAGACTTCCCACTGAGGTGCCTTGATACAGCACTCTGGGAACAGCCTATTCGTTCAGAAATTTCTTTCTGTGTCTTACCCTCTCGCTTGAGGGTGTCAATGATGGCCTTCTGGACAGCAGTCAGGTCGGCAGTCTTACCCATGATTGCGGTTTTGAGTAATGAACCAGGCTGGGAGTTTTTAAAAGCCTCAGGAATCTTTTGCAGGTGTTTAGAGTTAATTAGTTGATTCAGATGATTAGGTTAATAGCTCGTTTAGAGAACCTTTTCATGATATGCTAATTTTTTGAGATAGGAATTTTGGGTTTTCATGAGCTGTATGCCAAAATCATCAGTATTAAAACAATAAAAGACCTGAAATATTTCAGTTGGTGTGCAATGAATCTAAAATATATGAAAGTTTAATTTTTATCATTACATTATGGAAAATAATGAACTTTATCACAATATGCTAATTTTTTGAGAAGGACCTGTACTCTAATCCCATAAATTTTGCGTCTGAAAGGGAAACTCCTACAAATGCATATGCTATAAGGTCAGCCGCAAAAACAACTGCCCACACTTTTTCAGTGCTAATTTTGCACTGCGTGTCTTTAGTAAATCCCGACAGTAGTTTTTGAACACCAAAAGAGGGTTTGCGCTGGTGCAAGCTGTTACTAAATCTGGCCCATAAAGTTTATCAACAAATGGAAAATTGGTTATCTTTGCATTTTTCAAAGAAATTTCATACTTCAGCTTTGAAAAGCAAAGTTGAAGCTACGTCACAAAATCTTATGTAGATTCGGGCCTCTCTCCATTTATTCATGAGAAAGAGCTTGTTCAGTCCAATCCCTGTGCTGTAGTATGCATAAGATTATAATTGCAGTATAATGCATGAGGAAGTATCACTTCTGTTGCTTCGGTCTCATTGCCTGTTGTTGTCATTCAGAGACATGGGTTGTACAGTAGGTAGTCAACCTAACATGTGAGAACATTGTAGGCTATTAATTCGTTCTTATGATTTGAAAAACAAAGAAATGAAAAATAGGCTACAAATTAACTACAGAGGAATTAAAATGCATTAACGAAATATCCCAATAAAACGTCCTCATGTTATAACTAAAGCGAATGATTAATGTGCAAGTTTACCCCCCCATGTCAACACGGGCCTACATAAAGTCCTGGGACAGTTAAACTTATTAATTATTGCAGGTTTGAATTTGCGTAAACATTTTCAGCACGGGCCTACATAAAGTCTTGGGACAGTTAAACGTATTAATTTTTGCAGTTTTGATTAGAGAGATCAGTGTTTGTATTCGCTTTGTCTGGAAAGTTAAGACGACACAGCGTCAGTAAAGACGTATATAATATGGATGCGCTTTGGTCCATAATTCATTTACATTTATGCATTTGGCAGACGCTTTTATCCAAAGCGACTTACATTGCATTATACTATACATTTGTATCTGAGTATGTGCAATCCCTGGGATCGAACCCATGACCTTGGCATTGCTAGTGCCACGCTCTAACCACTGAGCTACAGGAAAGCCAGAGTGAATTCAAAAAGGAAAATTCAGAGTGAATTCAAAAAGACATTGTAGTTATTACACCGTAAATTTCAGTTACGTTTTATCATAATTATTACACGTTGTTAGGTGTAACACAGTTCGTATATAGGGGAAGAAGGAGGCGGGAACCGGCGAACATCAAACAAAACTTTAATTCAAAATAAACAAATACAAAACGAAAGTAATGCCGGCAGACCCTCGCGGACGTCTGCCGGCCACCCAAACATAAAGAAACATAAAATAAAGTCCAGGCCTGGTCCTCTCTCGTCCTTCACTGTCGTCGCTCCTCCTTTTATGCTCCCGGAGCTCCTCCGTGAGGGACTCGAGGCCGGTGCGCCTCACAGGTGACGATCATTAACACTCGCGTCACCGGCCTCGCGCCGTTCCCTCACGGCTCTCGCCCGCCCTGCTCGTCACATACCCCCATGGCCCCTCGCAGGCCGGGGGGTACTCCCGCGACTGCGCTTACTCCCCCCCGGGGCCTGTCTCGGCGGCCGCAGCACCTGGGGGTAAGGACAGACGAGACGAGAGAAAGGAGACGGAAGCAAGGGGAGCGACAGGACGAGAGAGGGGAGAGAGGAAAAAAAAAAAAAAAAATTCTTGGTCCGGTTCCCAGACACACTGCCGCTCGGTCCTCAGCCAGCCGAGGGGCTCTTCCTCGCGGTGCCATGCGATGGTACTGGACGCTCCTTGGACGGCCCGATCCTCGACCGCCTCCTGGCGGCCGGCGATGGCTCCTCCGGCTGAGGGAAGCCGGCAGCGAGTCCCCCGTCCCCTGCTCCTCCCCTTCATGGCGGACGGTAGCAGGCTCCGGCCCACGGCGGACGGCGGCGAGTCCTCCGCTCCCTCCAGGACGGCAGCCACCCCACCTCGTCCCAGGAGCACGGCATCCGGGTCTCCGTCCCACCTTTCACAAGGCTCCAGTACCACCGCCTCGGGCAGCCTCTCGCGGTCTTCACTCCCGCGCTGCCCGAACTCCGCAGCACCGCGATCCCCCTCAGCAGCGAGGGCTCTCCGACAGCATGTCCCTCCTTCCTCCCGGGTTTCGCCACCAATGTAACACAGTTCGTATATAGGGGAAGAAGGAGGCGGGAACCGGCGAACATCAAACAAAACTTTAATTCAAAATAAACAAATACAAAACGAAAGTAATGCCGGCAGACCCTCGCGGACGTCTGCCGGCCACCCAAACATAAAGAAACATAAAATAAAGTCCAGGCCTGGTCCTCTCTCGTCCTTCACTGTCGTCGCTCCTCCTTTTATGCTCCCGGAGCTCCTCCGTGAGGGACTCGAGGCCGGTGCGCCTCACAGGTGACGATCATTAACACTCGCGTCACCGGCCTCGCGCCGTTCCCTCACGGCTCTCGCCCGCCCTGCTCGTCACATTAGGTTTTCCCCATAAAACACACATTGTGTTTTATTAGCCTATCAAAAAAAAAATGCTGTTTTCCACAAAATGCAGAGCGATCCCTGAACAAAACACTTTAATAAACAAGCAAAAAATAAATCAATAAAAAAAGACCACAAGACCATCATATCTCACAGTCAGTGATAATTTCTCTTTCTTCTTTATCTTTTTCTGTTTGCAATTATTGTTATTAATATTTTTGTTCTGTATGTTCAGATGACATTGTACATATTGTTGATACATGTTGTATACTATATACAAAATTGTATATCATTAATGTAATCTTTGTAATGTTTGCAACCATAATAATAATATGACGAATGTAGTGCGTCCAGATTACATTCATACTACACACATTCATACTATATACTTTAGGACGTACTGTTCGTGAAGCTGTGAAGAAATTACTCAGCAAACATTCTCTTTTAGGGGCCCGTATGGGGCCATTGCAGGCAGCCCACTGTGGCCACAGATAATGCTGTGAAAATTATTTATTCAAAATAAGTACCTTCTCAAGGGAGTATGGGATTTCGGACACAGCCAAGGACTAATTCACCAAGCATATTTAATGACAAGAAAACTAATTTCTTGCTAGAAATAAAAAGACAGTTGGAAAAAATTGGGAAACATTTTTTAAACTGACTCTGAATTTCATCTTTCAGGTGTCATTTTATCTTTTAATGAACCATTTTTGTGTTCAAACATAAAGCAATGCAGGCCTACTTAAGTTTTAACATTTGAATTTCACTACAAGTGCACATTAAATACAATTAAGTGCACTTCTTTTTCACAAGAGATTGCATGTTAATGTGACAGTAAGTTGTTTAATTTAAAGATAAATCATTTGTTCATTACTGAAATAAAGGACAGCAAATTCACATTTGTTCTTGTGTTCAGTGTGCAATGACAGTGTCAAAATCAAGAAAGGTAAGGATGTAATCAAGCACTTTCCACTTCTATTCCAGACTCTGTTTTAATAGGAACCCTAATGCAAAGAAATAAAGCATGTTGTGTTCAAATCCCCATAAAGAGCTCATTCTGTGTGATTAACCTCACTCATTTGAAGGGCTGTTTTATGGGAGCGGTGACCTGAGATCTAATAAAGCTGCTGAGAGTGTCTTCATCTGATTGACATGTGTCAGTCACTCTATATTGTGTCTGCAGATGCAGGCCCCAGCTGTGCTTCCTAATGGACTGAAGACAGGCCTCTGTTGTGTCTCTCATTAGGACATCAGTGAAGACAATAGAGACACTATAGGAGCCGAAGAGTTACGCTTTAAACCGCTTTCAGGCATTCAAAGCTCATTTGGTCACAGGTAACTAAAGGAATAAGGGATCTTCTGTTGTTAGGCTTGGTAAAGTTGCTACTTCCTAAAATGACCACTAGAAGACACAATTTCACTAAAATGCTTCAGTATGCAGCAGAAGACTAGTGGTCCATAGGCAATAGCCTACCATGATGTATAAATACTTTACTAAAACACTTTTGATCAATTTAATGCATCCTTGCTGAATTAAAGTATTTATTTCTTTCAAATGAAATCTTACTGCCACTAAACTTTTAAATGGTAGGCTACATTCAGTTTTATGGACATCTGAATCTCACGTAGGTGAATTATTATTAAGTGAATGTTGAAGCTTGGGCTGTTTAACACTCATAATGCATAATTTTCAACTGTATATTGTATATTATAGTTCTGATTGCTGCCCTGATTGCTCAATACTATCAATACAGTGATGCTAAAGTATACAATATAGTAACAACAGCTATTACATGAAGCACCTGGGCTGTGTTCGAAATTAAAGGTGCCCTTGATTCAAAAATTGAATTTACCTCGGCATAGTTAAATAACAAGAGGTCAGTACATGGAAAAGACATACAGTGAGTCTCAAACCCCATTGTTTCCTCCTTCTTATATAAATCTCATTTGTTTAAACGACCTCCGAAGAACAGGCGGATCTCAACATAACACCGACTGTTACGTAACAGTCGGGGTGTACGCCCCCAATATTTGCATAATGCCAGCCCATGTTCAAGGGATTACACAAGCCAGTATTAACGTCTGGATCTGTGCACAGATGAAGCATCAGACTAGGTAAGCAAGCAAGAACAACAGCGAAAAATGGCAGATGGAGCAAAAATAACTGACATAATCCATGATAGCATGATATTTTTACTGATATTTGTAAATTGTCTTTCTAAATGTTTCGTTAGCATGTTGCTAATGTACTGTTAAATGTGGTTAAAGTTTCCATCGTTTCTTACTGTATTCACGGAGACAAGAGCCGTCGCTATTTTCATTTTTAAACACTTGCAGTCTGTATAATGCATAAACACATCTTCGTTCTTTATAAATCTCTCCAACAGTGTAGCGTTAGCCACGGAGCACAGCCTCAAATTCACTCAGAATAAAGTGTTAACATCCAAATAAATACTTTACTCACATAATTCGAAGCATGCATACAGCATGCATGACGAACATCTTGTAAAGATCCATTTGAGGGTTATATTAGCTGTGTGAACTTTGTAAATGCGCTGTAATATAGTCGAGCGCTCGTGTGGCAGGGAGCACGCGATTTAAAGGGGCGGCGCCGAGTGTAAATCAGTGCATTGTTAATTATGCCCCAAAATAGGCAGTTAAAAAAATTAATTACAAAAAATCTATGGGGTATTTTGAGCTGAAACTTCACAGACACATTCAGGAGACACCTTAGACTTATATTACCTCTTGTGAAAAATTATTCTTGGGCACCTTTAACTGAGTTCAGACACTGAGTGTGCCGGAAAGCATGCTTTGCACAGTTTGTGGTGGCTGTTTAATTATCATTTGAAACTTAGCAAACTGGCAGCTCCAGTAGAAATGAAAACCTTAATTTAACAATTTAATAATCAATTAAAAAGGAATTTATGCCTGTATGATATTATGCTGTAGCCACATTGGACCAGCGGTTTGGAAAATGGAGGGAAGGATGATTCAACTGCAGGTGCCATCTTCTGGTCAGATATGGGAATTCATTCGGCGTGACTCTCACAGTACATTATAGGTATTCTCTAGCCGGTGAGCATACAACAGTTGTGCACTTGTTATTGCAGTGCATTGCGGGATTGAATGAGTGCACTCGATATCGTCCACTAAGGTTTCGAACACTACTACAAATGGCTCAAATAGTGGCCTATTTAAGAGTATGGGGGTGATTTCGGACACAGCCCTGTTCACCATATGACCGCACAGCATTATTTTTGTTGCGTTAAGCTGCACATTGTGCCTTTTAGCCATGACTATATTCACAGTGTAGCATGAGCTCTCCATCCTCGTTTCTTAAATCTTGTGCTCTAAAGACAATATTTGCCACTTAGATTTTGAAAGATGCAAATGTGTGTAGAGAGGAAAATGAGGACGCTTTTGACCTAAACTTGTTACACATGAAACACCTTGAATTGAAGTCATTTGAATCTTGTTTGTGAATGCAAATGTGTGAACTCGTATGCTCTCAAAGTGCAAGTTTCAAAGTGCAAGTTTTAGAAAACGATTGTCTCTGTGTAAACTACAAAATGTGAATTTGTGAAAATGGTAATGTCATGCGCATTTGTATTACGTGTTTAGTCTAAAGCCGTGTAGTGTTTCTTTACAAAGTGACATTGCCACCTACTGGCCTGGCATGAATACTATAGCGATTTTAGTCGTTTTCACAGATCCGTGTGAACAGTGATCATTTTGACAACGTTGTCGTCTGTATGGAAAAAGCTTTTTAGTACATCGTTGTTGTGTAAACGTACCCCAAGTGTGACCCAATCCTGAACATACAAAGAAACAGTTCAAAGTCTTGCAATACCTTTACAAACTTGCAATACTTTCTCTGTATTTGCCATCTTTATTCACAGTGAAAAAAAAGAGCAAATTTATTCATGGTAAAACAACAATCAGAATTTCAGCAAGGCATCATTTAGTTTGGGAAAATATATTTACAAAGGAAAAAAATGACACCAGTTTGGTTAAAAACTGAATTAAAACTAATGTCCATTCTCTCTGCCTAAAATAATGATACAATCTGTTCTACCTAAATAAGCTAATTTTTCAAAAAGAATATAACTCTCATACAAAAGCACATATGATGAAACAGTAATAAAAGAATAGCAAAAACAAGAAATCTTCCCTGTAATGTCCAAAACATGGCTTCAAATGTCCCTTTTTTAGCATAAACGTTCAGTACAGTACATCAATTGCTACTTTGGTTTGAGATGAACCGGCCATCTCTGAGAAAAATTAAACATGAAAATATGAAAATAGACTTTATTTACTTTCTCAATAAATGTCCCTATAGTGTTATTGTGAATAATTCATAAATGGATGTTATTCCAAAAGAAGCTTTTGTTTTTATAATCAAAATGAAATAACATTTTCCACTGTTGTATATATACATCATGGAATTTCATGTAACTTTTAAATTTGTGGGCTTGGAAAAGTCATGGAAATATCTACTGTCAGTATAATTCTATATAGAAGCAAGTTGATGCCATTTTTAAGAGAGACAGAACTTAAATCCTTGCATATACTTGTTCTCCTCTCCCTTTTTTTCCAGTAGTGATGCATTATCTTTCTCCTCCTGTAGTGTGCTAGTGCAAGTTATTGCATAGGTCAAGTCATATGGTATTTTGGTGTCTTTTGCAAGCACAGCGTATTCACGCACACGTCTGCTACAGCGCCGGGTGAGCGATCAGCTGTCAGGGCCTCGATGGCTCAACAGCTGTTCGTTTCCCGCCGAGGATGATGGACTGCATTCTTCCCTTTGCGTGAGTGTGCTTTAATGGACAGTCTCATTGGGATCTTGTGAGTCTGTTATGTGAGGTAGAGCTTCATAAGCAGGTAAATCTGTGCCAGGCTCAGAGACCGTAACCGGATGCTCCTCGGGTGCCAGGATGTCAAACCGGACGTCAATGGACTGGACGGACTGACGAATGCTTTCCTCATATGTGGGAGGAGGCTGTGGTAAAAACAGAGATAAAGCTTGACGTAAACCACATGTGTGACACACAAGATAAATGCCTGTGAAGCACTTCTTCAAAAGAGATTCTGCTTATCTCACACATTTTGTAGTGAGTAAAAAAGTACAAAACATGGAAGGTGCTTCATGAATTACAATTAGGATTAAGAAATCAAAAGAAAAACCAGAGAAAAAATTCAAAGACTTCAGGCCCGTTCACATTGAAGGATAACTATAATGATAAAGCTTTAATAATCATTATAATTCTGCGAGAACAGGGAAGTCCAAACAACAGCTGACGATAATGGCAGAGTAACAAAATTGTCGGAATCTCTTTTAGAAAGAGTTTTACAGTTGATGAGTGATTAAAAACATTGACAGCCAATCTGAATCCATCCTGCTTTAAAGAGTCACACCAATGGATGATAACATTGGCCCTGTCCCAAATGGCAGACTTCATGAGCACTTGCAGTCTTCTGGACTTAAAATGGCCGCCGCATGCGGGTGTCCTTAGGGTGCACCATCGATGTGCACTTTTGCCAAGACTGCAAGCTTCGCAGACTTCTACCCGACAGTCAAAGGCCCTGTCCCAAATGACACCCTAAACATGAGTCCACATTTTCATGACATAATGCCGCCTTGGCTCTCAGGAAGAAGTCTGCTGCAGAGCTCGCACCAATGAAAGTGAAATGGGAAGGCCAAGTATGGTAACACATACTCTGAATTTGTCCTCTGCATTTAACCCATCCAAGTTAGTGCACACACATTAGGAGCAGTGAACACACCCACACTGCAAACCGTGGACACACACAGACCCGGAGCATTTTTGTTGTGGCGCATGAGGAGTGATTGGGGGTTTGTTGCCTTGCTAAAGGGCACCTGGGTCGTTAATGCCGGTATTGAGACTCGAACCCGCAATCTTCGGCGACTCTCTAACCATTAGGCCATGACGTGGTCTCCCTCTCGGGAAAATCGAACCCCGATCTTCCACATGACAGGTGGTGATACTGTCCTCTATACTAACAAGGAGGGCTCAGCAAAAGTGAGGATCAAGTGCGCATATCTAGAAACCTAGAATGACAAATGGGACATCCTACGTTCTCGTGGACTTCACGATCACGCGCATGCAGCGGCCATTGTAAGTCCACAAGACTGTAAGTGCATATGAAGTGTGCCATTTGGGACAGGCCATTGCGTCATGAAAGCGTAGACTCGGAGGAAGATCGTGAGGGCTTAGGGTTCCATTTGGGACAGAGCCATTCTGTTTATTCTAAGCTTGCACTTCAGTTACGTTCTGTGACACTATCTGTGACTCTGTTTTGTGTCTGAAAAATGAAAAACACTGCCTCCGCAGGTGGCAAACAGAGGTAAAAAGGCAACAAGGCATGACCGAATCCAGTGATGGTGTCACATCCTGTCTACTAAGGCAACTTTATTTGATCGATTTCTGAAGGCAGCATAGATGTATCCTTCAATGCCTATGATATCCCACAATCCTGTGTGTTCCTGTTCATGACAGTTGAGCTAAAAAATAAATATGGCGTCTGAAAGCTGCGGTATAAACACGCAAACAGAACAACCATATATACGATGAAAACAGACCAAAATTAACTAAAACTGAGGGCTATACAGGTCCTTCTCAAAAAATTAGCATATTGTGATAAAGTTCATTATTTTCCATAATGTAATGACACAAATTTAACTTTCATATATTTTAGATTCATTGCACACCAACTGAAATATTTCAGGTCTTTTATTGTTTTAATACTGATGATTTTGGCATACAGCTCATGAAAACCCAAAATTCCTATCTCAAAAAATTAGCATATCATGAAAAGGTTCTCTAAACGAGCTATTAACCTAATCATCTGAATCAACTAATTAACTCTAAACACCTGCAAAAGATTCCTGAGGCTTTTAAAAACTCCCAGCCTGGTTCATTACTCAAAACCGCAATCATGGGTAAGACTGCCGACCTGACTGCTGTCCAGAAGGCCATCATTGACACCCTCAAGCGAGAGGGTAAGACACAGAAAGAAATTTCTGAACGAATAGGCTGTTCCCAGAGTGCTGTATCAAGGCACCTCAGTGGGAAGTCTGTGGGAAGGAAAAAGTGTGGCAAAAAGGAGAAGAGGTGACCGGACCCTGAGGAAGATTGTGGAGAAGGACCGATTCCAGACCTTGGGGGACCTGAGCCAGAGCCACCGTGCACAGGCGTGTGCAGGAAATGGGCTACAGGTGCCGCATTCCCCAGGTCAAGCCACTTTTGAACCAGAAACAGCGGCAGAAGCGCCTGACCTGGGCTACAGAGAAGCAGCACTGGACTGTTGCTCAGTGGTCCAAAGTCATTCGGAAATCAAGGTGCCAGAGTCTGGAGGAAGACTGGGGAGAAGGAAATGCCAAAATGCCTGAAGTCCAGTGTCAAGTTCCCACAGTCAGTGATGGTCTGGGGTGCCATGTCAGCTGCTGGTGTTGGTCCACTGTGTTTTATCAAGGGCAGGGTCAATGCAGCTAGCTATCAGGAGATTTTGGAGCACTTCATGCTTCCATCTGCTGAAAAGCTTTATGGAGATGAAGATTTCGTTTTTCAGCACGACCTGGCACCTGCTCACAGTGCCAAAACCACTGGTAAATGGTTTACTGACCATGGTATTACTGTGCTCAATTGGCCTGCCAACTCTCCTGACCTGAACCCCATAGAGAATCTGTGGGATATTGTGAAGAGAAAGTTGAGAGACGCAAGACCCAACACTCTGGATGAGCTTAAGGCCGCTATCGAAGCATCCTGGGCCTCCATAACACCTCAGCAGTGCCACAGGCTGATTGCCTCCATGCCACGCCGCATTGAAGCAGTCATTTCTGCAAAAGGATTCCCGACCAAGTATTGAGTGCATAACTGAACATAATTATTTGAAGGTTGACTTTTTTTGTATTAAAAACACTTTTCTTTTATTGGTCGGATGAAATATGCTAATTTTTTGAGATAGGAATTTTGGGTTTTCATGAGCTGTATGCCAAAATCATCAGTATTAAAACAATAAAAGACCTGAAATATTTCAGTTGGTGTGCAATGAATCTAAAATATATGAAAGTTTAATTTTTATCATTACATTATGGAAAATAATGAACTTTATCACAATATGCTAATTTTTTGAGAAGGACCTGTATATAGACAAGGCAAAACACTAGGATATGAAATGAGGTAATTGATTAAACACAGGTGTGACACATGAGGGTAAATCAAATTATACGGCAACAGAAGAACAGAAACCAAAGAAACTGAACTGAGAACAGTGCAAAACTAACAGGATAGCAACCCATACAATGAACAACCATGGCAACAAACTAAAATGAAGGAAACATGCACAGAAACACAAGACAGAATATAGACCTGACAAGAAATAATGCAGACTGACGGCCTCAACAGAAGCAAATACCATCGATTAACAACCTTGTAGCTCACAGTATGGCTCTCTTTAAAGGTTTATGAGATATTGATAAGAATCAATTTCCATATGAAGAAAATGAATGAGTTTTTACTTTGAGAACCCGACTGTTCCACTCATATTGTTGCTGCTTAGCAGGTCAGTACATTCCCAAAAGATAAAGACCTTTGCACTATGCTAACTCATAATACTGTGCTCAAAATTTATTTAAACAAATTCAGCTGGCGATATTACTGTCTCTCCTTCACTATCTTTAAGCTCCAAGCCTTCCCTTTAGCCTCCTAAAAACCGACAAAACTATGGCCTTTAGATGGAGAACAAGCTCACTTAGCTCAGTAATATGGTTAATAGGTGAGAGACGCCCCTTGTGAGTGAACGATCCACCCATTGAGTGAAGGAGAGGACAGACGGACAATGAGCCGCTCTCTCCGCCAATGTTTACCTTTCAAGACAGGCTGCTTTATTACATTTGATGTGCATTAATTCCCATTAGTGTGTGTACTCATGTGTTTCCTGGCACAAAGTCAACATCAAAGGGCCTTGAAATGCTGACAGCATGCGTGCGTCATGGCAACAGTGCAGGTGAGGGTTACTGGGCCTGTCTGTGCGGCAGTGAATGGCCATTTCTCAGATATATGATCATGTTACGGAGAAGAAAAGTGAGGGTCATTCATATTGTAAACCTATTGTTTGTTTTTATTCAGTTAGACTGCACCTGTCATAGATAACCAGCTTATACTGCAGCCACACACTGCTGTTGCCAAACTTACATTAAGCTTTTTTTTTTTTTTTTGTAAGTGCATTTTAGGTGCTGTGACAACTAACTAATTCACTTTGATTTCACTAGTTTATTTCAAAGGTCCTGTGGTCCAATTTTTAAAAGCCCAAATTTTCCAGTTAGTCTATTTAATTAATTAATTTTCACAAGGGATCCATAAGGCTCAATAGTTCAATTGTACATAATTGTTCGCATTGTAATCATAATTGTAAAAATTATGTTAAAAAAAATATTATAATTTTAAAGTAAAATATAAATTCGTGATTTTGTTGTCATGGCGACTCAATGTTTGATTGATTTGAACCACCTGCTCCTTGTTTAGCTCTTTAGTTACTCAGTGTAAATAAGCCCTCAGTTTGAGTCAGACTGTGACCATTTGAAAATATGCAGGCTTTTTTAATTAATATATGATTATGGGAAAAAATCTGTTGTATGTAACTTTTGCTTTTATTATCTTTAAATAAAAATGCTTTGCCTTTTACTTTGAGGACAGTAAAATGGCATGTCATGGCAACGGGTCATTTGTAGATGAATTTGATCAGTGTTGAGGAAAGTTACTTTTAAAAGTAATGCATTACAATATTGCGTTACTTCCTAAAAAGTACGGAAAGTAATGTGTTATGTTACTTTTGTGTTACTTTTTCTCAACTGGACTGGGTTTGCTTGTTTTTTTTTAAATAACAAAAAAAAAATTTTTTTTGCACTGTAAACCCTAACACTCAAAATAATTATTTGGTTTGAGTAGGGAAAACTCAAATCAAACAAATTATTTCAATCAAATGAACTTTTATGAGTATTTAGAACTTTATTTTTCTTTTGAGTTCCTGAAATTGACACATTTTAAGTCATCTGAATTCTTAGATTCTAAAATTTAACTGAAACTGGAATTTCTATTTCCCAGCATGCTTGCATGGCACTCGAAAGGGAGAGTAAATGCTAAAGTTAACTGTTACTTAATGTTTGTGTGTGTGTGTGTGTGTGTGTGTGTGTGCAAGATTAATGCTAAGTGGGAGATTTAATATAGTGTTTAATGCTTTGCCATCCCAATTTTTAGAAGAGTTTCTGTTATGTTGGGTTTTTTGGGGGGCTGCCATCATGGTGACAAGTGGAGCATAAGCTTGGTTTGAGAACAGGTATATGTTAAATGTTTTATATTGCCATGCTAATTCAGCAATTGCTGTGCTATGCTAATGTTATCAAAGCATTCGCTAAATTAGATAGTTATAACAAGCTAAATTTCCTAAAATTAAAAATATTTATAATAAAATATCCTAAATTACTAAAAATATTTAAGTTGAGATTACATGATAATTTTAAGTTAAATGTACGAATTAAAGGGGCACTCAGTGATATTTCAAATCCACTGTTGCCGAGTCCAACAACAAACGTATAACCAATCAGCATTAGGGGGCGTATGATGGTCGAGGAGAGAGAACGGGCAAGAGGGAGATTTGAAAATAAGAAAAAAAAAAAAAAACTGCAGAATGAGAAATTGGACACAATACAAAAGAGCTCAAAAGAATATCACTGACAACTGATTACTTAGTAAGGTTTATGACTGGGCAAGCGCTTTAGGACCCACATTTATATTAGAAAAGCTTTCCAGCGCTGGAGAGAGCTAAGTGGGAAGGCCTAAAAACTGCTTTGATCCCGCTTCTCATGTGAGTAACACTAGGTTTTGATTGTCTGGAGCAGCTGTGCTGTTTGCGACTAACAACAAACACTTTGTATTTACTCTTGTGTACTGTATGTTAATTTTTTGTGCTTCCTTGTCGTTCGTTCATCAACTGCGCTTTATTTTTTTACGAAGCATTTTGTTGCACATCAGCTGTGATAAACAGACATCCACTCGCATTGTGTGTGTAACAGTGGCCAGATAGTGGGAGTTCTGCAGTTAAACCACTGCGCACTGACAGCCATTAGAGAATGAAGTTTTTAGCGTCATTGATAGTGTATTTGCCTCGCATGCAAGCAGCGATCAGGCTGGGGTTCGACACTGACTCGGAACAGGGTGGTTAAGATTGGAGTGTGAGTTTTGGAGGCTGAGCAATGAAGAGAGGGGTGGGTTTGTTTGGGTTGATTTCAAATATCAACAATGTCCAACAGCGTTTTTCAAAATCTACTTACTGCACTTACCCAAAAATTTCAAGTTAGGAGCAATTAAAATGTATGAGTACAAAATTAAAAATCTGTCAGTTCTTGGACTGACAATTTCTCAACTTAAAAATATTTTATGTAATTACTTAAAATTTTTTTTAGTTTTGCCAACTTATTTGGGTTTACAATGTGGCGAATGACCAAAAGTGAAATGAATAAGCCTCAGGCTTATTAAGTCATGCCTGTACAGTAGATAGAAATGGGAAGCAAAGTAACTTGCGCTACTTATTTGAAAAAGTAACAAGAATTTTGTTGTAAATTTAAAAGTAATACACTACTTTTCAAGTTACTTGAAAAAAGTAATCTGATTACTTATAGCCCAGGTTACTTGTAATGTGTTACCCCCAACACTGAATATGATTACTATAAATGAGTCACCTCCGTCACAATAGATCCGCCAATGCCGAAGCGGTCGGCTATCATCATGTGGATCTGCCGTTGTCTGTCTTTCTTGCGCACACTCTCATACGAGGGCAGACGAGGAAGAGGAGGCTCCAGTGAGGACAGGTAGTAGCTGCTGGGCACACCGATGAGGAACAAAGAGCCTGACTGAGAGCCACAAGCAGAAACAAATATAAACAGATGATATGTGACCTATCAAATGAAGAACTAAAAGTAATGACGACAAACGTTCACCCTAATGTTGTTCCAAACCTGTATTCATTTCTGTCTTCTGTACAAGAGAATACATACAAGAAAAAGTGAATATCTTTCCATCCAGGAAAAGTATTTGGGTGTCTATTAGTCATACAGGTTTATAACAACATAAAGGTGAGGAAATGATTGCTGAGTTGTCATTCTGTGTCTTACCTGTGCATTGACATTATCATGACCCGTGTCGTGTGTTTGCTCAACATCAGATGAAGCAACTAGAGTCTGTCTGCTGTTGTAGTACTGAGGAGGAGCTTCCTGTTCAACCAAGAAATGACAAACCTCTGTTAATATGACATTTCAGATCATCAATGCTTATTCGGTCACCACCGTTCAAAGGTTTGAATGAAAATAAGCTTCATTTACTTAATGTAAAATACCTTTTCTTGTAAATTTGGGTCAAAAAATGATACAGACATTGTTCATGAGATTCACCCTTATGTATAAGAAGCATAAAATGGTCTTTATTTTGCAATAATAACTGGCTGACTGTACCAAAAAGTGCACTTTATGATAATGTCAAAACAAAAGTTTTGCTTTAAAGTACATTTTAAATCATATTCTAGTTATTTATACTAGATATAAATAACTATATCATATATCTAGTTATTATACTAAAGCAGGGTAACATACTAAAGTACTTGATTATAATTTGAACTTTAGAGTGTTATTCAACATGACATTTAAAGTTATATTTTAATATATTTGTATTTTAAAGGCAAAGTCACCACCGTTCAAAAGTTTGGGTGAAATTTTTTAAATGTTTATGAAAGAAGTCTCTTCTGCTCAACAAAGTTGCATTTATTTGATAAAAAAAAACAGTAATATTGTGAAATATTAACTTTTTTTTTTGTAAATATATGGTAAAATGTAATTTATTCCTGTGATTAAAGCTGAATTTTACAATGTTTTCATATTGATTGCAAGTCAAACCATCACCAATCTTGATTTAAAGTCTCACACCCCCGTCTTTGTCTTCCTCAATGTCTCTTCTCCTCCTCTTCCTACTTCTGCAATGTTGGAGCCAGACCTCTGGATGGTCGTAAATTACGCCGCTAAAGAGAGGACCACCAAGCAACTTCCTCCACGGCTCCCTCCCCTCCCATCCATCGCTAGATTAGGCAGGCGGGCCCCGCGTGAGGCAGAGGAATTCCTCCAGCCCAGCCGGACACTCGGTGATTACCCCACACCTAAATAGAAGCCTTTGTGTCCCTGGACAATACAGTGTCTTACTGCGTCATCAGGGTGCTGAGTAACAAACCCCACACTGGTGTTTTAAAGGTCTGTCTCTGTTTTGCACCCTTGTTTCTGTGGCAGGTACTAAACGAGCGCACTCCGTTTTACAGGCCCATATGTCACCCGGACAAGTCAGTCATTAGTGCACTAGTTGGTCAAATCATGCAGAGAAGAGTCAGAAATGAACCAGAGATTGAGGCTAAATACAATGGCAAGAGACATAATNCCCCCCCCCCCCTTTTTTTTAATTATATTTCATATATGGGTAAATTCCAATTAAGATCTTATTTAGGATATTGTTTTCTTTACAATTACATGGGGTGATAAATTCATACCATTACTGTGAGTGGATATTATAATTTGAGTTATTCCATTATTGAGTTATTGCATTTTATTACATTATTGTTATTTCCTTAAATTACTGTAATACATTTTACAATACATTTTTAAAGGCAGTACCAGAAATTCTATCATATATATTTTACCAATCAAATAATGTCAAAAATATACTGGTTTCAAAAACAGGCTTCATTTACTTATTAACTTAAATATAAATTTGGGTCAAACATGATATTGATGCGGTTCATGAGATTCAACCTTATGTAAGAATTATATATATTTTTTTTTTTTGACTGTACCAAAAAGTGCACTTTATAATAATGTAAAAAAAAAAGAAGGTTTTCTTTAAAGTACATTTTAAATCATGTTTTAATAATTATTTTGACATGTTGACTAAAGCAGGGTAACATACTAAAGTACTTGATTATAATATGAACTGTAGTGTGTTATTAAATATTACATTTAAAGCTAATATATTTGTATTTTATAGACAGAGGAAATTATGAAATTACACATGAAGATATATTAAGTCCTACTTAAGTGGGTCAAAAACACTCAAAAGTTCAGCTAATTGCATTTAATATAAATTTATTATAGTTTAGATATTCATTTAATTGGAATTAACATGCAATTATGTGTCTGAAAACATTATATTCAGTTCACATTTAAAAATGTAATATTTGTTTTTAAAAGTATGCTAAAGTATACTTTCTTTTACACAAAGGATGTTATTTTTAAAGCACAGCCTTGTATCTGATACAGATTTAATTTTATGATAAACAGACATACTGTAGCTGTGTTTTTATTATTCCAGTTGAAGAATAAATGCTTTGTGTTTTTATATTTTTAGAAAAAAGTGCTGTCTTAAAAGTAAAAAAAAATGCCCCTGTCAATCAATTCCAGTAGGCAAATATCGTCCCCTAATAGAAACCGGGGCCTAATCTGAGACACAGCTGATGCCTTGGACTCAAGGCAGGGCTCCTGACAGCTCTGACATCACTCACAGTGACGTATTTTGACCTTTCCCATCACCCCTCTCATTCGGGACTCCGAGAGACACGTTTAGTAAATGTGAGGTCAGGGGTCACCTTCCCTCGCTAGTTTTCACTCTCAACAGTCTCAGAGTCCCCCCAATAAGAGAGACGTTCTTTTGTTTGCTCCTCTGATTCAGGCAGTGTGAAAAAGCAAAAGCGTGTAAAATCAGTCCTGAAGTCGGGGGAGGACCTCTTCAGCGGTGTGCCTTTTTCAGTGCCTGACCTAAAGTAAAAGCTTTGTCTCCTGTGATCCCCCAACCAAAACACCGAACCTAACGATCAAATGGTGAAGTCGCCTCAGTAAGAGGACATATATATGTCTCAAAATGAGTCAAGTTTCTATTGGAGAGATGATAAAAGAGTTTTACTTGCATTGGCCTGTTGTTTTGTAAAACTTCCTGCTGACAAATCCAACGTAAACCACACTGTAATAAGAATTGTTGACTTAAAATAGTAGTTGCCTTAAAATTTTTAGTTCATTGAAATTAAAAATTTGGGTTAAAACAATGAAGTCGAAACTCAAAATATTATGTTATCTGAACCATATTAATTATTGATAAGTTGATTTGACATAAGAAAAAATGTTGTGATAGCAAATCATGAAAATACTTTTTTTACAGTGCAGCATAAAATTTGAACCATTCAAGTCGAAACACGAAACACCACGCATTAGAGATTTACCATGTTAAAACCAGATTTCTTCTTCTTCAGTGCAAGTATGGTTTTATTTCATCCTTTTAATTATCCACAAGGTTAAAATCAAAACTGACTAGTCCAATCATTTCATCCGCTTAAACTCCGCCCCTTTCTTACAATCGAATGCAAACTTGCATTCAGCTGATCTGCCTTCATCAAATCAACAACCGGTGGACTAAATCAAGTCCTGCCCTTTCTTCTTTTTCAATTACCCATTTCACTCTGATGTACATCATAACACAGAAGAAAAAAGCTGATGCTACTGTTTCATTGCATAAACAAAGCAAGGAGCATCTATAGACAGCAATTTACTAAAAACTGACAAATCATAATATGCTAAAATTTCTTTAAAGGGTTAGTTCACCCAAAAATGAAAATTCTGTCATTTATTACTCACCCTCATGCCATTCCACACCCGTAAGACCTTCGTTCATCTTCAGAACACAAATTAAGATATTTTAGTTGAAATCCGATGGCTCAGTGAGGCCTGCATAGGGAGCAATTACACTTCCTCTCTCAAGATCCATAAAGGTACTAAAAACATATTTAAATCAGTTCATGTGATTACAGTGGTTCAATATTAATATTATAAAGCGAAGAGAATATTTTTGGTGCTGCAAAAAAACTAAATAACGACTTATTTAGTGATGGCCGATTTCAAAACACTGCTTCATTAAGCATCGGAGCACAAATGAATCAGTGTATCGAATCATGATTCGGATCGCGTGTCAAACCGCCAAACTGCTGAAATCACGTGACTTTGGCGCTCTGAACAGCAGATTCGACACACTGATTCATTTGTGCTCCGATGCTTCCTGAAGCAGTGTTTTGAAATCGGCCATCACTATAGAAGTCGTTATTTTGTTTTTTTGGCGCTCCAAAAATATTGTGCTTTATAATATTAATATTGAACCACTGTACTCGCATGAACCGATTTAAATATGTTTTTAGTACCTTTATGGATCTTGAGAGAGGAAATGTCATTGCTCCCTATGAAGGCCCCACGGAGCCATCGGATTTCATCAAAAATATCTTAATTTGTGTTCTGAAGATGAACGAATGTCTTACGGGTTTGGAACGGCACGAGGGTAAGTAATAAATGACAGAATTTTCATTTTTGGGTGAACTAACCCTTTAAAGAGGCCATATTATTCACGTTTTCAAAGTCTTAATTTTAATTCTGGGCTCTCCTAAAATAAGTATTCATGCTTGATTGTTCAAAAAACACATATTTGACATTGTTGCAGTTCCTCTCTTCCCAGTCTGTCAGTAAAGGCCCGTTCACACTAAGGACGATAACTATAAGATAATGATAATGATATAAAATCGTTCTCGATATCAAAGAGTCCACACCACAACTAACAATAACCACACAGAGAAACAATATCATTGGAATCACTTTCAGAATGATTTTATCCAGCTGATGAATGATAAAAATTTGACAGCCAATCAGAATCCAACCTGCTGTATCGACAGACAAGCATGCACTTAGAATAAACAGAACAATATCACTTTTGGTGTGTTTGGGAAATGTCACGGCCCTTACCATAACTGCAAGTTTTAACACACTATTAACTAACTTAACCAGGTCTCGCCCCTTTATTTTGCATATGCCTTGGGCGGGAATTATTTAAATGAGGAATATTGTGATGTGTTTGTTACTAGAAGAAAACGCAAGACTACAATGGAGGCGTTTCAGGGAGTTCAGAAACAGTGTTACTGATATAGAGAATGACTTCCTTTGGAGCGACTTTGTAACTTTGGAGACCTTTTTCGTGCTCAAACAGCATTACACACTACCCTTACGAAAAAGAAGTATACTTCAAGTTCATTTTATCAAGTATACTTAAGTAATGTTCAAGTATATTTTTTTAAGTATACTTTATGAAGTAAGTATACTAGTATCAATGTACTAGAAGTAAACTTGTAAGTTTACTATTTCAATACCGCTTGGGACTAAATTGGCCCAATTGAAGTATACGTTTAAGTGTACTATAAGTGTAACAGTAGTAAACTAGTTCACAGCTACGTTTCTCATTTGTACTGCATCTGTACTACAAGTGAACTTAAAATAGTAAACTACCAGTATACTTATAATACTAGTAGTACATTTTTAGTATACTAAAATTTGTAGTGTACTTCTATATCTATAGATATAGAAGTACACTTTGAAATATACTCTCAGTAAATTACTAGTTTAGTGTAAGTATACTTGTATGTTTTCTTTAAGAGAACATAACATCACACTTATAGTTTACCTTTTATATATACTATTTTTGCACTTTAAGAATACTGCTATGTTCCTATTTGGTATATATCTGTTTTCTTTATAAATCAATATTTTCAAACAATGCACTTTTATACTATACTTTTAAGTATATCTCAATCAAAAGAAAGTCCAAGTATAGGCCAAACAGACTTTTCTTTCAGTATACTTAAGTGTAATTTTAAGTTCATATCTCAGAAGTAGGNCGTTTCAGGGAGTTCAGAAACAGTGTTACTGATATAGAGAATGACTTCCTTTGGAGCGACTTTGTAACTTTGGAGACCTTTTTCGTGCTCAAACAGCAACATTACACACTAAAGATAGTTGAACGTGTAAAAAAGCAGAATAGGTCCTCTTTAAGCAAAGCTGTTGACAGCTGTTTCTTGTTCACAGCCTTGAGACGTTAAAACAACGCTGTGGTAAACCATTTGAGAAGTGACTGCTGTATATTGTGCAAACATACAATGATACTTTAGGGGAGGGGTGCACAGAAGCCTTACACAGAAGCCCATTAAGCCTTCACTGAGGTCATGTAAACACCATTCTCTTTTATCAATGTGGGGTCATAAATGACTGACAAAGATACATTTTTGGCCATTACCTCAATTTCACCTGCATATAAGCGTTCTTTCGGCTTATTGACATGTGACATGCATGCATGACAGGAGAATGTGAGTCTTCCCGCTGACATTTTGGAAAACTATGGTTTTTAATGCTTTGTTTAACACCACACCTCATATGATTGCAGTTGAGTGCTGCAGGAATGATGTATTTCTGTAGGCCAAATCCCAGAAATTAGTTTTTGCACTTCGGTTCTCGTCCTGAAGTCAATGGGGTTTTTGAATAGGTTTTTGGTTGAAATTCCTGAAATAAGCTCAAGATATTTTTTATGTTTTATTCTACGATATAAAATACTTCAGTAACACCCCCTTGTGATTATTTTAAAAGCTTTTAATTGTCTTAAAAAAGGCAGCTGATAAGTGTCTAAATGCGACTACACAAGTTGTTGAGGACATTAAAGTTTTAGTTCACCAAAAAATGAAAATTCTGTCATTAATTACTCACCCTCATGTCGTTCCACACCTGTAAGACCTTCGTTCATCTTCAAAACACAACTTAAGATATTTTTGATGAAATCTGATGGCTCAGTGAGGCCTCCATAGCCAGCAATGTTACTTCCTCTCTCAAGATCCTTAAAGGTACTAAAAACAAATTTGGTTCAGTGGTTCAATCTTAATGTTATGAAGCGACAAGAATATTTTTTGTGCGCCAAAAAAACAAAATAACGACTTTTTAACAATATCTAGTGATGGCCGATTTTTAAAACAATGCTTCATAGTGTTATGAATCTTTTGAGTCGAATCATGATTCAGATCACGTATCAAACCGCCAAACTGCTGAAATCACGTGACTTTGGCGCTCTGAATCACTGATTTGATTTGTAAAGCTCAGAAGCTTCATGAAGCTTCATAGCACTAGATATTGTTAAAAAGTGGTTATTTCGGTTTTTTTTGGTGCACAAAAAGTATTCTTGTCGCTTTAAGTACCTTTTTTAGTACCTTTAAGGATCTTGAGAGAGGAAATGTCATTGCTGGCTATGAAGGCCTCGCTGAGCCATCGGATTTCAACAAAAATATCTTAATTTGTGTTCTGAAGATGAACGAAGGTCTTACAGGTTTGGAACGGCATGAGGGTGAGTAATTAATGACAGAATTTTCATTTTTGGATGAACTAACCCTTTAAACGTCATCAGGTCAAACAGAAACTCATCTACTCACTAGTCGCTTTCACAGCCTCGTTGTGTTTATAATCGCACACTTGCAAACTATTCTAACTCAAATATTCAAGCTTTACGATGGCGTTGAAGTCATGTGACCATGGTGTAGTTCGTTTATAGCCTATGTTGATCTTTTTATTTCTTCCAATTATATTTAGGCTTCAAAATTCATAAAAGTAGTGTTCATTTGTGAAGATTATCATGATGGATAGAACGTGCAAGAATCATAAACCTTTGTTGGTCACAGAGCTTATTTTCTGGATTAATCCAAAATCAGGGTGATGCTTAACTTACTGGTTGGCCTACAAAAATACATCATCACTGCATCAGGTGTGTTTGATCAGGGTTGGATCCTAAATCCGGGACTGGGCACTGCTGATTTAGTGGGTATAAATATGGTGGTCGTGGTCAATATGTGTGTACATGCCTCTTACTCATTTAACCTGCACCTCACATCTATCTTCACCACAGTTTAAGTTTTTGCATTTCCTCTTTGTTTGGGGAAGAATGCGGAGGCAGTTTCCCTGTGTTACTAAGATAAGGTTAAAGTTCTCTCAGGGGGAACAATTAGGGCTGAAAGTGAACAGGAAAAGGAAACGCTGAGGATGAGGTGCATGACTTCAGGCTAAGTGACCAGAACACAGCAGATAAAGGTTGCACTCTCTCTCTGTCTAATCTAACATCTGCTCTCACGATCCACATCCTGAGGACTAAAGGAGAAAAGCTCTGACATGACCTGAGGTTTCACAGGTAGTCTTCCTGCCCTTGTAGAGCTCCGCCGAATTTTCCGACATATTTTGCCTAAATCAATAATATTTACAGCTACCACAGTTTTGAACTTTCAAAGCCTGTTTGACACACTTTAACATGTTTTTTAATCCTAGTAATCTCACATGTCTCCGCTAGACAAGATCTCAAACTGTGCTCAAATTTGGCAAGATATCATGTCAGAGATTTCAATACAAATTAATCAAATTCTTCCAAGAGCAAATGAATGGAGCTCTACCAGCATTTATTGATGATTAACTTCTATTTTAATTAAAGTGTACGAGGCCAGACATCTTCACCCTGGAGCTTTACTCCTCCACTCAGTCTAATATCTGATTACTGTGTAACTTTTCTAGGGCACTTGTAACTGTGATAGTCAAGGGAACGGTCACACTGTGTTGTGCTCCTCACTAACAGAACGGCTTGTTTCGATGCTTCAGTGATCTGACTCACGTCAGCCTGCACAGTTTGTGCTCTTTGACTTGAGTTTTTGAGGCTTTCTTGCTTACGTTGCTTAGGTTTGTTTTGTTTAATATCGTAGCTGACGCTAACAATACAAGCTCCCTGTGAGCTGAGTCACAGTGTTTGCCAAAGCACATGGTGAAGCTCTTGAAAGTGTAGCACAGTTAAGAAAAAGATAATATGTAATCTCTGATTGTGTGTCAGTGTACTGAACGGCGGAGATGTTCTCCCAAAAATATCAAACTAGGTCAGCTGTAGCTCCATTTGATACTTTAATTCGCTTAAACTGTCCAGAATTACTTGGTAAATGGCAGGAAATCTGATTTCATGTCCCATTGGAAAGGTAAATGACATCTCATTAATATCTAATTTGTCCCTTATAGGGAGCACTGGGATGGAGGTTTGGATGACTTGTGCTGAAGTCTTCTGCTTCTTATAGTTTTCTAATCTCACATGTCTCCTCAAATGTTTCAGAAGAAATCTCAACAATGTCTCAAACTGTGCTCGGAGAAAGTCAAGGATATCAATATGAACATTAAATTGTTCCAAGACCAAAGCTTATGAGCTACATTCATTTTGAAGCCTTGGGTTTGTAGGAGAAACACCTTGATACTTAATGACACCTAACTGAGAAACTATAAAAAGTGTAACCTTTGATAAATGAGATTTTCCTCACCATGTCAGTATGAGATTCCTGATAAACCCTCATTTTGCAGCAGAGAGGAACCTTCCGGTACATGATCAACAGCAGCACCACGATCATGAAGAAAAACACCAGACAACAGACTGAAAAAGACAGCAGACACCGTACACATCGGTCAGCCTGTCACCTGTGCTTGTTCTGTTTCAACTCAGCCATTAAAATGGACACTTTTAGATTTGTAAAGATTAAAGACAGGCTCAATTTATGCGACTTAAAACGTTTAAGCATAAAGCATGAGCCTTTAGATCTCGACTTTACCATCTTGGCAAACATCATTTCTGCATAATAAAGTGTTTTTTTCAAGGACTTATGTTAAAGTTATTATTATTATTATTGTACACACACACACATATATTAGTGCTGTCAAATAGACTAATCGTACACACACACACACATATAGGATATTTACAAACTTTTATGTTTATATATATATATATATACAGTCAAACTAAAAATTATTCAGACACCAGATATAATTTTTGATATATTTTTACTAGTGGGTGCAGAACACTATAGTTCATTTATGTAAGTGAGGATAGCAAAATAAAGTAAACTGTGACATATTATACCCAAAAATTCTTCATACAGTGGACTACCAGTAAATTTGGAACCAAAAATTATTCAGACACTTTGACCTGACCATGTTTTGCTTAAGTGTTTTTCTTTAATTGCTAATGCGTCCTTTTTACACCACAGACTGAACAAAATTAAGCATTGCTTGGTAATTGGTTGAACTAAACTAGAGCGAATAAACTGTGATAATGTGTGAAATGTTGATGGTGTCTGAATAAATTTTGGTTTGACTGTATATATATATATATATAAGCTTGCTAGATGCGATTCATCATAATTAATCGATTTGACAGCACTAATATATATTTTCCTCTTATATGACTAAAATGAACTTCTATACCCCATTTGCACTGGATTCATACTCTCTCTCTCTCTCTGTGTGTGTGTGTGTACATGTGCCAAATAAAGATGTTGTGAAGACCCTAGTAAAAAAATAAGCTGGCCTATTTGAAATTATTTTATGCTAAGTATATCACAAATACATTTTACATATTTATGTACTTAATAAAAAATACCCTGCAATTGTACTTTTGGTATACTTAAATTCTTAAAGTGAAACAACAAATTTTGCACTTAATGCACTTTAGTTATCCAACTAAAGATTGTGCTAAAGTGGAACTTTTGCAGTATACTTTAGGTACACTTCAAATATCTTGCATTTTAAGACTGATATTATACAAATATCATCATTAATAGTGACATTAAAACACATTTTAGGCCTAATATTAACAAATGTGTTCTGTGCATTAAAGAAGTACTCCAAATAAAGTTTAATTATAATATTTGTATCAGTAAGCGATATGTCAGTAAATATGATAATGGATTTGTAGTATACTTAGTATGAAATAAATGTATTTTAAATACATTTTGGTAAAGGTTTTTCACTATGGGATGAAATAAGTCTGTATTAAGAACAACCTTTAAGATCTTGTACTGTCATTTATGGGCTCAACCATTTTTAAAATAGATAATACTACATTTAAACAAATAATAATAATGTAAGAAAAATGTTGCTACATTATCAGCCCAATTAATACATTTAACATGAGTCCTTGAATATATTTAAAGCGATGAAATGATGTTGTCACTTACATGCACCCACGACGATCGTCCGCTGGTCCGCCGAGAAGCTCATGGAGGGGACAGTTGGGGACACAGTGCTGGACATCTCTGAGAAATACAACTCTTCTAACCAGCGACCCAAACTGTCTCATAGTAAGTCAGAAGAGTCCTCTTTCTTCCTCCCCAGCTTCATTTCAGAGAGTCTCCAGAACTTCAGCTGAGTGAACTGAACGTCAGTCACGACTCGCATCCTATTCCTCACGAAGCAGCGGATACATTGTTGCCATCATGAATGGACACAGAATCCTACTATGGTGAAGGGCTGGCTCATGAATACTAATGAAGCTCGTGACTGGACGCTGCAGGAAGGTTGCTAAGCAACGGTTGCAAGGACTAATTAATATTCATTAGCTAAGCCTTCTCCGTAGTAGGATTCGTTCATTTCGGAGTAAAAGGAGTATGTGAAATAGACAAAAATAAAGTTGTGAATTTGTTTATGTCCTATAAATACAGAAATGAACGTTCTCTTAAAAATACAAATAATAATAACATTAATAATTCACTCTGTGCCATACTCTCTAACCGTATCGCTCAAATAAACAAGCTAAAACATTCTTTGAACATTTGGTTGTCTTGGAGATAAGCAGGACTTTGCGCTTTAATAGAGCGCCGCCTAACGTTAGCATGCTACTTCTGCATGTTTTTAAACTCTTAGTTTTACGTTCATTCATTCATCTTTCTTGATGATTATTTAATATAACTACGTGTTGATACCTAAATATCTGATTATAATGATGTTAGGAATACGATTAGGCCTGCATTAAAATGCTTATTAAAAACTGTCAATATTTTCAATAAAAATCGTCGTGAATTTGTAAATCGTACACTTTATTATTATATTTTCACACGAGTAGACAGCCACATAGTCATCTCCTCTCTGAACATGGATTCAGACTCAGTCTGATTCAGTTGAATCAGAATCATATTGTTAAAAGACTCTGAGCCACAACGCTTTCTCCACGGGCATTGACCGGTTCAGAGTCTGATTCACTGAGTCGACTCCCTCCAGCGCGTGACTCGCGGCTAACATGACTCGCTGCCATGTACGATTCACGGGGGAAAGATGGTTGCGAGCACCCGTGTGCAGAAGCTCTTTAGACGGTATAAACTCGCAATTGCGGCCGGTTTAACGATCCTGCTGATCCAGGGGCTGGTTGTATGGAGCCTGCGGAGTCTGGAGGAGGGAGAGGCTGAGGTAGGTGCTGTTTCATGCGGGTGAATCTGTCCTCCGTGCCTCAGTTACGCCGTTTGATCTGAAGGTGTATGATAGCATGCTAAGCTAGGCTAAAGCCGTCAGTCCAGTCTCATTAGCTGAACTCTAACTCCAGGAATAGCGACGTCTACTGTAAACAAACACGTTTGTTGCACTACCAGAAAAACCCGTAGTATATGAAACATAT
The DNA here is from genome assembly GCA_003731715.1 of Anabarilius grahami. Classification (NCBI taxonomy): domain Eukaryota; kingdom Metazoa; phylum Chordata; class Actinopteri; order Cypriniformes; family Xenocyprididae; genus Anabarilius; species Anabarilius grahami. The sequence continues at coordinate 860,175 of RJVU01026436.1, forward strand.
TTGCAGTTGTTATGATCAAGTGTTGTGTGTGCGGTCATTTAGAGCGGTTTGTTTTGACCGGCGTCGGGTTTTAAATGACTGGACTGGACTGGACTGACTTCATCCACAGCAACTCTATGGCTGTGTAAAAACTTAGTGAGCTGTCTACGCAGGCAGCATTTTTGGTCATCATAGTCGTAAAAACTAGAGGACTTCATACATAGACCGCATTTTTAGGGCTTATATTCCAGTAAGCTGCCTTCATACACATGTTTTTGGGGCTTCACTGTATGAGAATCTAGCGACCCTCCTACATATTGAACTGCAGCCCTTTTTGGCCATCGCAGTTTGTAGGACTAGTTGAAAGTGTCCTAGACAGCATTTTTGAGCACCATAAGTCACTTACTAGACTTTGAATATGATGCCCAAAAAAGCTGACTACGCTCCTAAAAATAAGGGTCCCAAAAGGGATGTTTTGCAGCATTGACAGAAGAATTTTTTGGTTTCCTAAAGAACCTTTCAGTGAACCGTTCTTAAAAGAAAAATTTTTTCCCCCTTAGTTTGAAGAACATTTTGAAAATCTAAAGAACTTTTTTCCACAAAGAATCTATTGTGGAATGGAAAGATTCCATGGATGTTAAAGGTTCTTAAAGGATTAGTTCACTTTCAAATTAAAATTTCCTGATAATTTACTCACCCGCATGTCATCCAAGATGTTCATGTCTTTCTTTCTTCAGTCGAAAAGAAATTAAGGTTTTTGATGAAAACATTCCAGGATTTTTCTCCATATAGTGGACTTCAATGGAGCCCAAACGGTTGAAGGTCAAAATTACAGTTTACAGAGATCCCAGACAAGAAATAAGGGTCTTATCTAGAGAAACCATTGCTCATTTTCTAAAAAAAAAAAACGTTTTAACAATATGTTCTGGAATGTTTTTATCAAAAACCTTAATTTCTTTTCGTCTGAAGAAAGAAAGACATCTTGGATAACATTGGGGTGAGTAAATGATCAGGAAATTTTCATTTGAAAGTGAACTAATCCTTTAATGGAAGCATTGAAGGTTTAGTCTTTTCTTCCCTATTATGACATATATCAGAGTGAAACGGCTTCTGGAACAAGAACAAATGTAGGGCGGGGCTTGATTTTGTTCATGGGGGATTGATTGGATGGTTGTGGTTTGCTACTGGTGGATCTCATGTGAGTGACAGGTTAACACATCATCAGAGAAGAGATGTCGCTGCAAGAGGATGGGAAGATATTTTGATTAAAGATTACAAGGGGACATGGATTTAAAAAATGATGTGAACAGATAAATCCCTATAAAATAAATACTGGAATATTCCATAGAATTATCAGCATGCCTAACATGTCTGCTGATCGACGCCTGCTTTCAAACACTCCCATGTGTATCAAGCGCTCACATCAAAGATGTCTATTTACATCATGCTTTTGAAGCATTGATCATTGTAGCCAATCAGAGGCATATCTGTTGAGTGCGTGAACACAATGGCCAATCAGAGGTGTTTAAGAAGCTGCTCTTGGTACCAAAGTCAGTACTTTTGACAACCCTACAAATGAGATTATACAAATTCATACGAATTAGCTGCCAAATCATAAAACAGATATGAATTGACATGAGAGTGTGTTAACATCTGTCTCCACTTTTAAATGCGATGCCCAGATCTTAAAATTCAATCAACAACCGATAGGGCCTACATAGAACCAACGTCTTACACTCGGAATGTGGAAGAAAACATACTACATGCTACTCTTTCATCACAATGTGCTTTATTTCTGTTGCCTCACACAGGGTTAGTAAACTTCTGTCAATTAAATGAATCATGTGAGCATTTTGCGGCTCTCGGATGACTGCAGCTAATAATGTGGTGGTGTTTAAACATCCGAGGCAGATCAAACCCCAGCAGGGTTGATTCAGGAATGATAATCATTGTGCTTTTGATCAAAACACTTAAACGCAGGTTAGTCCAGGACGACTAATCCTGTAATAAGTGAACTGTAACTGTAAGTAAACCCAAAAGAAGCCTGAATAACTAATTAATAAATGATTAACTGTCTGCTGTTCAAGGGCCCAAGAGTAATACGTGAAGGCATTTGTGAAAGGTTACGAGTTGTAACGAGTATCAGGAATGTGCTGTCGTGTCTGGATTCCTGCTCCACCTGCACTTCTCTGTCTTCTTGCATTGAATAGTTTCCCCACATGATCAATGAATGTATCAAGAGTCTTGAGCAAAACAAGTTCTTCAATAGTCTAAAGTAAACTCAGAACAAAAAGTACTCTATCGTTCAAATGTTTGGGGTCAGTAAGACCGTTTAATGATTTTGAAAGTCTCAAGCTCACCAAGGTTGCATTTATTTGATCAAAAGTACAGTAAAACAGCTGAATTTCAGCATCATTACTCCAGTCTTCAGTGTCACATGATCCTGCAGAAATCAATCTAATATGCTGTTGTGCTGCTCAAGAAACATTTTTTTTTACTATTCTCAATTTTGAAAACAGTTGTGCTTCTTAACACCGGGTCATAACCAGATGCGATGTGAACGATTATTTGTAAATACTTAATATTTGTTAAACATTAAAGGTGCTACAGAGGATGTTTTGTTTTATACATTTTTGCAATATTACTTGAAACTGTCTTTACTAACTGATAAAAGACTATTTATTAGGTGCACTGAAAGGAATATTATTAATATACATCATCTGTGCACGAGGTAGGGCCTTAAAAACATCAGCCAATCGTTTACGCGATCATTGCGTAAACGATTGGCCCTCTGGCTTGTCAATCACTGCCATGACGTTCCTTGTGAGAGACGCGCGGCTGCGCGCTCCAGTAACTTTCCACACTCCACAGGCGCCGCATGCAATGTTTTTGTCAGGAGACAGGAGTAACAACTGCAGATTATGAGTTACCTGCGGTGAGTCCGACATAATGAATCCACTAAGTGTGTGCGCGGCTTTAAGTCGCGCACACACTTAACGATTGTAAGGCCGATTATGAATGTAAATTGATACTTATGACTGATCGCGCTCAAACGCGTCCAGTCAGAGCCAGTTGCGTTCAGTCTGCGATTACAGTCGGTGTTCAAATTCCATGTGAAAGTATATAAATCTGCTTCAGGAGCAGGAAACAATCGCTGTATGTTGAGCATAGTCTTAGAATGTTTTAGCTAGTCATTAAATGTGTGCTCGGCTTAATAACACAGCGAATGCCAGTGGTAAACACCCGTGTTCCTATACTCGTGCACGAGTTTTGGGAGGCGTGCCCTCGAAATGGAGGGGGGTTGTTCTTACGCATGCACTCATTTAAAAAAATCAGTCGACGAAAAGATCCTCTGTACCACCTTTAAGTGTCCTTTACTTTTATAATTTGTTACCAGTTTTAACTCATTCTCCCAAGACTGTCTAGTTATTCTCAGAAGTCCACATCCATATTGTAAAATAAATGTGGTTGAGATGATAGTAGACTGTATGAATGGAGTGCCGCCCCCCTGAGATGCTCCCAAAGTTTCTGTCATGAGATGTTTCACATGCTTTCCTGCTGCCTCTCTCCTAATTGGCCCTCATGGGAATGCAACCTACCATGTGTCGGTTTCACAATACTGCTTCCTGTAGTGGGCCTGGAGGTGCAGGACACACCTATACTGCAGATATTACAGCTATACTGTTGCAGTACAAGTCCATATTTTCTGATTCATTCAGGAACAGTGCATGTTTGATTGATAAAGAAGCCTTTCGGTGGCCAGTCTTGAATGTAACCTCTTAAGGTCTACAGCTCAGCAAGTATGATGTGCTATTCAGCCCCAAGGTGTCCTCATGACAGTGGTCCTCCTTGATTAAGCAGGAATCAGCCTGCTGCATCTAAAGCTCACAACAGGATTTATGCCCAAACTATACTTCAGTTTTGACGCAAACGTTTAGTGACGCTGTACTCTGTTCTACCGGTACTGCAAAAAGGCTGGTGATGTTACTTTTTTTTTTTTTTATTAAAGTATTGACCAATACTAGTAAGTACTGCATTTAATTGTAGACTTACTTTGGCACCAAAAAGTATGTTTTAAATAGTATGAATGAATTTCAGACATACTACATTCACCATGTTGTTACTGTCACCTGCCATACCAGCGCCATTTGCGTTGCTTCAGTGCCACTCATAAATCCTCTCCCATTGCCTCATGGGATAGTAAAGTGTCAATCAGATGTTTTACTTCAGAATCAGTAGTAGGTCATTCAGGTACATATCGCCCACAATTTTTTCGAAATACTATGAATTCAGACACACCACTATGTTTGTGTAATCTTTTTCGCATACTATATAGTAGAGTTGTCAAAAGTACCGATTTCGGTGTCTAGTCAGTACTGAAATTTTAAAAATGTGACACTTTGAGCGCTGTTGAGAGGATTCGTAAACACCTCTGATTGGCCATTGTGTTCATGGCTCATCGGATATGTCTGTGATTGACTATAGTGATCAATGCTGTAAAAACTTAATAAATAATCATCAATGAAGCTCTTCAGCAAGTGCTTACACAGATAGTCCGCTGATAGACGCCTGCTTTCAAACGCTCGCGCTTTCAAAACGCTTACAAATTCAAACACTTCCGTTTGCTTTCAAACGCTGCCATGTGTTGATCATTGTAGCCAATCACAGACGAGCGCGTCAACACAATGGCCAATCAGAGGTGTTTACGAATCCACTCAACTGTGCTCAAAGCCTCACATTTTTAAAATTTCAGTACCGAAGTCGGTACTTTACAACTCTACTATATAGTATGATAGTAGGCATATTTGGATGCAATGACAGCCAGAAATATCTGGTTGCATGCATACATTATGGGCATCC
>RJVU01026436.1:865136-945214 GCA_003731715.1 Anabarilius grahami
TTAGGTTTTGTAGGCACATTTGCCATGTTTCTCTAAACGGAGGTGCAAAATTACCAATCTTTAAAATCAACATTGGTGGCAATGTTGGAGAATGTTAAATTTTTTTTGTTACTCTCTAAAAATTTGTGTTATGTTGCCATAAATCACCTAAATTGTCACCAAAAAATCTGACTTCTTGCCACTTTGTTTTTGCAAATTGCTGTTTGTGTGAACTTATTGACCGTCAACATGATGAAATAAACTCTGAACGACTCTATATTCAGCCATGTTAGAGCACCACCACTAAAAAGTAATGAAGAACCTTTTACGCACTAGTCGACTAGCTGATTGTTTGATGCCGAGTCAACCATCCTAACTGATCCGCACAAAATAAGTTGTCCTTATTCCAACCACAGCACATCCACAGGCTTCTCTGACCTCTGTCTCTCTCTGTAGCGAGTCTCAGTGTGATGAAAGAGGCCATTGATTTGGCAGCCTTTGGTTTCTAAGACTGAAAGAATGAATTACTGCAGGTCATGCGATGTTGCTGTGACCTGTGCTGCTTAAAGGAAGTTAACGATTCTGCTTCTGATTCAGATTTCTCTTAAACAATTCAGGTTCGGTAAGGGCTCCTTTAATGACTCTGTTAGCACTTTCGAGAAATATTTCTCATCATTTTCATTGCATTTATGACTCTCAGCAGACTGTTGCTAAATGATGATCATTTCAGATCTCAGCAGAACAGGTATTACAACCAGATATAAAGACTTTGAGTTTTCACAGAAATGCAATCCAACAAACGGCCTTGACTGGGTATTAAATGTAAATGTTAAACAAATAAAAATGTGTTATTTCATTCATCAGTAAATTTTGTAATATACTGCTGACAAAATTCATACGGATAATTAATATGTAATTCGAACAACTAGTCAACAGCTACACGGATTTAACTGTCCGACCCTCATAACAATACAACATAACACAGTAACAGGGTTTCCAGCTGTATATGACACAAATATTGACTTGTGTTTCTGTAAGGGATTCAGATCAATTCTGTAACTGCTTTTGATTCGCTAAAAAGAACCGGTGTGGTGAGAAATCAAGTCCCCCCAGGAAGCGGGTCTCCTTTAGGACCTGGAGCGATCAAACTTTTAATGGGTAGTACTTTTAGCGCCTGATTATAATTCCTGTAAAATCACGTTATGATTTAAATTGTTTAAAATGCATTATAATCATCATTAATGTATATAAACCATGTAATTTAAAAGACTAGTTTATAACTAAAGATATAGGTTGTGGAATCAAGCATTTATCGTTCTTACTGTTCTTTTAGTTATTTATTTCTCATGACACCGGCTCATAAGAATCATTTGTTTGAGAATCAGAGTACACTGATTGACAGGCAATCAGAATCCATCTTCCTTTAAAGAGCTCAAACATTTAAAGCGGCAGATGACAAATCTGCAGTGTGTACTCATAATAAACAGAGCATTATTGTCCATTGGTGTGGGCGCTAATATAGTTATCATTCTTGGTCTAAACAGGCCTTTAGTCTTGTGTTCTGTCCACACTGGCATTCGAATGCACATTTGAGAATCGTTTAACAGGCCAAAATGTGATCATTTGTCATTTGCAAGCCATTTGCTAGGCTCTGAATAAGATCCATATCTTTCTTCCAACCGCTGTACTTCATGTGTAGGTTGCACCCAGTGGGTTGTTTTTAAGGTTACGAAGTAAACTTTGGTGAGAGGCAGTGTGTGGACAGCTGTCATCTGACTGTCGGTTATGAGAGGAAGTTGTTTAATGTTGCCTTTTCTGCTGTAAGCCTTGTGCAATCTTCTGGGTGTAAAATACATAACACAAGCTCTCTATTCCAGCATGTTAGATTGTTGCTAAGCTTAAGCTAACAGCCCAATACTCTACAAAATAGGTAAAATGGTCAATCAAATCCATCCATCCATCCATCCATAGGATTAGTTCACTTTCAAATAAAATTCCTGATAATTTACTCACCCCCATGTCATCCAAGGTGTTCATGTCCTTCTTTCTTCAGTCAAAAAGAAATGAAGGTTTTTGATGAAAACATTCCAGGATTTTTCTTCATATAGTGGACTTCAACGGCCTCCAAACAGTTGAAGGTCAAAATGACAGTTTCAGTGCAGCTTCAAAGGGCTTTAAACGATACCAGACGAGGAATAAGGGTCTTATCTAGCGAAACGATCGGTCGTTTTCGAAAATAATACAAATGTATATGCTTTATATATAAACAAATGATCGCCTTCCAATTGGTTCTGCCAAAAGCGCACTTTCGTATTCTTCAAAAAGCTTACGCTGTATGTCCTACGCCTTCCCTATTCTACTTACAGAATGAACGCAGCGCCAGTTCCATTTTTTCCGTAAGTAGAATAGGGAAGGCGTAGGACATACAGCGTAAGCTTTTTGAAAAATACGGAAAGTGGAAGCACGTGCGAGAGGTGATCATTTGTGTTTATAAAGCATGTACAGTTGTATTTTTTAAAAGAAAATGAATGATCGTTTCACTAGATAAGACCCTTATTCCTCGTCTGGTATCGTTTAAAGCCCTTTGAAGCTGCACTGAAACTGCAATTTTGACCTTCAACCGTCTGGAGGCCATTGAAGTCTATGGAGAAAAATCCTGGAATGTTTTCATCAAAAACCTTAATTTCTTTTCCACTGAAGAAAGAAAGTCATCTTGGATGACATGGGGGTGAGTAAATTATCAGGAAAATTTTATTTGAAAGTGGACTAATCCTTTAAGGATTTATTTCACTGAGCTGACTGCAGTGTATTCTGGGATCACGCATACAATGCTGCTGTCCTTGTGAAACAGCTTTCAGCTTTGGTAACAAGTCTATGCTAACTCATTATGTTTTGAAACAAAGCTGTCGGTTCACTTTGAAACCACTGAGCTTGAAAGTCCAAACCGTTCCTGATAATGAGGCCCACTGGTGCTGTATCGCCTGACACTGGTCTAGAGATGCTGGCCCACAATCCATTGTTTTTTTGTGTGGACAGCAGATGTGTGGCATAGACCCAGGCTTGCTGTGTAATGACCCTATAGCAGGAAATGGTGGGAATTGGTTGTTATTTCTCTCTCTCCCATTTCATACTTCCAGCACCACATTGGCATTCCATACAGTGTTGTGGTTAGCTTTTTTTTAACAAGCCATTCTTAACACTGGACTAGATGGTTTTAGTTTGTTTGTTTACATACATTCTTCTTTTTGCAACATTGGAAGCTAGTGGTCGACCGATTTTATTTTTTTGATGGCTGACATAAAGCTGATATATAACAGTTTTGTGAATATTTGCTAGATAGTTAGATGTTATGTGTGTGTGCTGAAAAAAGAAAATTGTGTTTGTACATCCTGTCTGTGTAAATAGGACAAAGAAAAAAAAAGGTGAATTGGACCGATCCGACTGAGCACCACAACAATCTTGTAGCCAATCAGCAGTAGCAGGGCTACTAGGTTGCACATGCGACCTAATTTCTCAATGGTACGACTAAAAAAAAATCCAAGGTCGCACCAGTGCAACCAGACGTTCGAGGAAAAAACAAAACAAAGTCTCCCTGTGGTTCAACAACAGACACAAATTAGGCCCATGGCATGGTCTAAACCAATCAAACATTTCTCATTCTTTTTCTCACTATCGGTGAATAAAACATGAATGCAGTTAAGTATACTTGTACCAAAACTCGTAAACGGTTACAAAAATAAACGGTATGAAACATAATACAATATATAGATACGCCTTTTAGTTTTTTCACAAGGCAAAAATCAATAACAAACTTAATGAAACTTTTACTCTCTTTCAACTATTACATACACATGTCCTCAACCTTCAAACTCGTTTTCGAACTGCATTATAATCACTTTAGTGATCCGATACCTGAGAATAAACAGGGAGAAATAATCACAAGATGATGAGACATTTCCTCAGATGGCATTTACTCTTACGAGCAGCTCTCGATCTCACCTGAGAACGGTCGCCTGTATGGAGAAACTCTCGCGATACCGTCTAAGAAAGCGAGACATGAGCATTAATGAATCTACTACAAACATTACTATAATAAAGAATCGATCTCAGACTAACGGCTCTATTATAAACATTACATACATTACAAATTAAAACGATGAAACAATTAATTAATTGGCTATTTCCCCATTCCATTTTCATCTTTTAACCACAATGTTAAAACGAAAGTTACTTTGTATATTATGAGCGTATTAACTGTCCCAATGTTAATGTCTGCTGAATAGTGATGAATACTATGAATATTATGAATACTTAAAGTGATGAATACTATGAATACTATCCATTACATGATGAAGCACTTTAAGCACCAACACTTTTTCAGTAAGTTACTTTTCTTGTAGAATTGTGCTTCAAATAAAGAACTTTATGTTGACCAGATTGCTAGTTAATCATTTACAAGTCAATATTGCCTATATGGCCAGCAATTAAAAAAAAAAGAAGAAAAAAAAAGTGAACTTGTAAAACTGTGTTGTTAAATGCGATGCACCTAAGAAAAAAAGTTAGGCGCACCAGTGCAAAAAGTGCAAAAAGTTAGTCTAAAGCCCTGGCAGTAGGGGGCATATCTGCTCATTAAGGGGAAGAGGGAGATTTGAAGAAAGAAAGATAGCTGAGATTTTACCAAAGAGGATAAGGTCAGAGGAATATCACTGGAAAAAGAATGGTTATGATAAGGCAAGAGTTTAACGGATGCGAAAGTTGCTTTGTTTTTGCTTGATACTTAAGCGTATCGTTTTGCTATGTTTAACAGAACCAAGAAATGTTGCTGTTGAATTACAGCCGATTCATCCATACGTGTGCCTTATGTGGCAGCTGTTATTCGTTGCCGGTGTTGCATAGCATGTTCATTATTTTGGGGGCGAAGCAATGAAGGGAGGGGTGTGTTTGTTTGGGTGTCGAATTCAAATATCAACAGTGTTTCTCATAAATCACTTACTGCACCTTTAAGTCCAAAGTATATTTCGCTTGTCCTTTGTCTTGCGGAAAGTGCACAATGTAACTTTTTTCCTCCACTGTTGTCTATGTGCAGCCCAGTTTTTCCTATCGTTGAAGACTTGTCACATTAACATTTAGATTACAGATGATATCCCTAATTGACTTGGTTGTTATGACTAGTCCACTACCTGAATATGAATAAAATAGGCATCCAGCCTGTTTTAATTTTGAAGGCTGAGAGTTTAATTTAGCAAAGACATGTAGAATCCACCAATGATGAGGCTAAATTTAGTTCATCTTACAGAAACTCTGTCAAAAGCCTCTTAATTTGGCTTTCAGCTCCATCAGTGCTGGAACAGACGCCCAGCACCACTGGGATTTAAGTGAAATGAAATCGATGTATGGCGCTTGGGCTGTAGCAGTAAAAATCGCTCTTGCTCTGATCTTATTTTTACATTGTCATTGTCTCGTGTTAAACATTGCATATGTGTACAGCCATGTGTTCATCTGGGATTGCTGAGGAAACATGTAGCATAATGAAATTGTTTGGGATTGTGTTTGTTCGGTCAGTGCAAATTGAGAGGGTGAGTTGTCTGGCGGCAGCTGTGCTGATAAGGATTCTCTCATGGTGCTTTTAGGTTTTGTTCACACGTTTAGGACTCATTGGGCCGCACTGTCATTCTGCAAGTAATGAAATCTGTTTGTTCAGTATGTGGACATCAGTTGCCATAGTAATGACATAAACATCAGCACACTGTCAAGAGCTTTTTTGCTACGTCTGAGAGTTGGGCTGGGCAGCAGTGCTGAAATATATCTTAGTAGCGCAGTCTTCTGTATTTGCTCTGGACGAGCAACCATGCAAACTATTGTAGCCAATTAGTTTCAAAATGTTTAAAGTCCCCCTGTAGTCATGAGTTAAGGGATAAAATTACTCTTTAATCACAAAAATTATATATTTAAACGCGTTTTCCTGTAAAAAAAAAAATTCTTAATGCCTTAAAATAGCTTGAATGTAACTCTACACCCTTGCCTCATTTAATATACATGGATCTATGAATATGATAATTAGCCCCGCCTCCACTCACTCGAGCTCAGACGAGATCCACTCAAGTCAACTTACTGAGGTAAATGCTGCACAATGGTATCGCTTTTTACAACGTCGGACACATAACGGTAATTACTCTGATTAGCGTTTTGCTTGGCTACATTATCAAACAGCTAATAATGTGTTGCCAATGTTACGTAAACCATGTTCACATTCACGAGTCAGACAGCTGTCTTCTATCAAACAATATCCTTAACACTTTGAACAACTCAGAACGTCAGTGGAGAAATACAGTTCATTTAGTTATATATGTTATATATTACATATAGTTCATCATAACATCGTAATATACATCATACACCCGCCATATTGCTAAATCTACCCGATTTTTCATATCAACAGAAAAATATACCGGGATAACCTTCTTTTGAGACTCCCTTGCACGGTCAGTTAATGATATGCCAAAGTCAGCCGGAACGTGATTGGTTACAAGGTAGTTTGTGACGTCAGAAACACCAGCGATTTCAAACCACGGGTTGCACTGCAGATGGCTCAGTGAGGCCTCCATTGACAGCAGGACAATTAACACTTTAGTAGCTTTCTGAGAATCTCTAAAGACATATTTAAAACAGTTCATGTGACTACAGTGGTTCAACCTTAATGTTATGAAGTGACGAGAATACTTTTTGTGCGCCAAAAAAACTAAATGATGACTTTTCAACAATATCTAGTGATGGCTGATTTCAAAACACTGCTTTGAAGCTTTACAAATCTTTTGTTTCAAATCAGTAGTTCAGATTGCGTAAACAAAGCCTCGTTTACTGAAATCACATGACTTTGGCGCTCCGAACCACTGATTCTAACCAAAAGATCCGTAAAGCTTCATGAAGCAGTGTTTTGAAATCACCCATCACTAGATATTGTTGAAAAGTCATTATTTTGTTTTGTTTTTTATATAAAAACATGGTCTCGGCAGGTTTTGTGAGATTCAGCCTTGCACCCCTGTAGATGCTGTTTGTGCTGTAAGATAATGGCACTGTGTTGGCCGAGCTCTCACCCAAACCTCCTTCTGTGAGTCACTATCCTCATTATGAATCTCTGCTTCCTCTGATTCCCGCCACTAAATGTGGCTAAAAATAGCCACGACTAGAGACAGGGAAACAACAAACGAGATACAAAGCAAACATGTTGTGCCTCTGGGCTCCCCAAAACGTCAGCAAGTTTGTTCTTGGAGAGTGAATCATCAATCTGTTCTAAAAAAGATTTGCTCCTTTGAGAATAAAGTTTGATCCCGTTTTCTCTTTTGTGCTGATGTGGAGGGATTCAGTATTTACTCATTTAATCATTTATTTACTCTGTTTCCTTCTCAGCGAAAGCACAGGCGGTCGAAGTTGCCCGACCACAATGGGCAGGAGCAAAAGATGGACCCTGTGGCCTTTGACAGGCAAAACGCCCTGTCTGGGGCAAACCACGGCCAGTGGAGGCAGGGTCAGGATCGGCCTGCCGTGACCACCATCATCAGGAGGGGGTCGAGACGGAGAAGCAAGCCCTCGTTGAAGGACAAGAGTCTTGGCAGGCTGGAAGATGGAGTGGCTGTTGAAAAAGTTGTCCATTATGATCCCTCGAGCAGCCGTAACTTTAGCGAGACTCGGGCAGGGGAAATGGCCAAAATACATCTAGCGGCTCCAGGAGAGCCAGGCAGCGTCGAGGGTGCTCCTCAAGTCCCGAGCAGTGACTTTGTGCCCAAATGTGAGATCTCGGGCAAGGACGCCCTGTCTGCCCTCCACCGTGCAGGTTCACGGCAGTGTAGACAGGAGATCGCCAACATCGTCTGCCAGCACCAAGCAGGACAGCTTATGCCTCAGTCTCTCCCTCAGTTTTGCCCACAGCATGGTAACTGCACTGTTTCATCCATCATATCCACATGCAGTTATGTTTGAAAGTTAATTGACATGTAGAGTTTGTTCATTTTCTCCCTGTCCATCTTTAGTGATTTCCAGTGCTGTCCAGCATGCAGATTTTTCTGACACTGACCTCTCAAAGGTGGAGAACCCGGTCAGGGTGGTTTTTGTGCTGGTGGTTCATGGACGAGCAGTCAGACAGTTGAAACGTCTCCTCAAAGCCATCTATCACAAAGACCACTTTTATTACATCCATGTGGACAAGGTAAGTTAGAACACAACAGGATTGAAATGGCATTGAAAACTAAAAATTCCGCAGAATTTGTATGTGTAATTAAGCCATGAACCATAAATACAATATAAAAAAAATGGGTTTCGGTTTGAGTCGAACATGACGAAAGTAATGATTTGCGGTTCATTGAGTAAAGCTGCAGTCACATTTACCATCGTTCAGCAAATTTCGATAGAAATCCACAAAATTAGGAATTTGAGGGCGAAGGGTTTTTTCCCATACACATTTTGCAACGTTTTAAAGTTGTTCACATGGTTTCGCTAATGCGACTGTATTTTAAGTCAAGAACAACTGTAATTTGTCATTTCAAATCAATAACTTGTGAGCACAAGTGGTTTGTGAGTCTTTTTGAAAGAGTCAATGAAAAGCCGACTCATAAGAGTTGGTCTTGCCTTGTGCTGTGTGTTGTTTTGTAGAACCAGTGAGTACAACATGTGTTGAATTTGTGTTTAAATACGTCTGTCTGTTTCCTCAAGTTAGGAAGATTGGGTTTCATATAGGACTGTTCCAAAATTTCATTTGCTGAAAGAAAATCTTTTGAAAATCTTGACTGAAAATGTAAAATTCAGTAGATCAAATGGCAGAGAATTGAAGAAAAATCAGTGTTCATATAATATAATATTATCTGGATTTAATAAAATGTAATTAATTTTGGCTGATGGTGGTGATATCTAGCCAAAAAAAACATGATTACATTTGATTACAGGCACACTGAACACTCCGGGAAGCATGTTGCCGTCAAAATTCAAATGGCAAAATCAATTTACTTTTGCTTTTCCTATTTGTGCAGACACAATTTGTGACCTTTCAAACACCGAATAAATATGTGTTTGCATTTTCCATATATATATACATTGTGTATGTATGTATATATATATATATATATATATATATATATACATTGTGTATGTATGTATATATATATATACTTTGTCAGAAAAACAAGATCTCTTGTTGAGTTTCTTTTACACTTCTTTCATATGCAGTTGTCTGTAAATATAAACAATATTTTAACATTTTAAAATTATTGGAGCCTGTATGTTATTGTGAAGTAACACCAACTAAAGAGAGGTTTGCTTAATCATTTATTTAAAAATGTAACAATAGTAAAGTATTACTATTTCACACAAAGGCTTTTTAAAATTAGTATTGGCTCTGCCGATCCACGATTTTAGATTTTTAATTTTGACTCATTACTAATTTCAAACCAACTGCAAACGACACCAGAGTTCAAACAATCCGTAGTCCAAACTGCCTTTTCAAGCAGTCTCTGGTGGAATTCAGAAAGCCACTTTGACCCCCCTAAAAACATCAAATGGACGTCTCTATGCCAAAAGCTTTAGTGTCCTTAAAGACAGCTCTGTGGGTTTGATTCTGGATTGAAACTTGAGTGTTAGAGATACTCTGTGGCCGTCAGCTCATATGCTGGAGAACAAAGATGTGTGTGTAGAGCTGGGGTTTGTCAGAACTTGTGGGTCTGTTACTGGAGGAACACTACTCTCACACCTTGATACGATTTGGCATAACATCTGCTCTGTCTCTTCCTCTTTACATGCCTGTCTCGTTTGATTCTAGTGTTTCATTTGAAGTTATTTCAGGTTTTAGCTTCTTAAAAGTAAAGTTCTTCAGAGCTAAAGTAAATTCCTGACAAGAAAACATCCCTCTCCCAGCAGCAGAAGAGTTATGACAGCTAAAACTGCACTACTGCAGTAACATGCTTGACATATTAAAGAAATTGTTCACCCAAAAATTATCATGTACTCATCTTCATGATCATTGACTACCATTGAAGACTGTTATATTGTCCCTTACAGCGTTCAAACTACATGCATCGGGAAGTGCTGCAGATGGCGGAGCTCTACTCCAATGTGAGAGCGACGCCCTGGCGCATGGTCACCATCTGGGGCGGGGCCAGTCTGCTGAAGGCCTACCTGCGCAGCATGCATGACCTGCTGTCCATGTTGGACTGGAAGTGGGACTTCTTCATCAACCTCAGTGCCACCGACTTCCCCACCAGGTCAGCATTGCCTTAGATCAGGGGTTCTTGGAGATCTACCTTCCTGCAAAGTTCAGCTCCAATCCTGATCAAACACTTATGAAGCAAGCAAGATCTTCAGGAGCACTTAATAATTAGAGACAGGTGTGTTGGATCAGAGTTGGATCTGAACTCTGCAGGTAAATAGATCTCCAGGAACAGGATTGGGCAGCCCTGCCTCAGGTGTTGACAATTCTCTGAGTGATTTCTAACCAGCATTTATTGGGGTGTGGATTATACAAATGCTTGACTTTGGCAAATGAGATCTGCTATGCTGCTGCTGAGCAAATACAAGGATTTGTTCAGCTTAGTTAAAATAACGTATATAATAAGGAAACATGATGCTGCTAGGAAATTCTCCTAGCAGATCTATACAGGTGGAGCTGGGGAGGAGGAGGGTAAAACAAAGAGTTTTCATATCACGTTACAGAACAATTGCCGGATAGGGAATGCTAATAAATGGATACGTGGATTAGGAAGTACATCTGATTAGCTACTTCAGTGCTCGGATAGTTTCATGATTGAACTATGGATTTTCTTTAAAAGGGAAAAACCTACATGAACTAGTTGACCACATTTATCAGCTAGACCAGGATTTCCCAAACATTTTTGTCAGCCGAAACCCTTGGATGTAAAGTTTTAAGTTAAGATTTCAATCATTTAACAACGCATTCAGATGTTCATGGTTCTCTGATGATGGTTTATTGTCAAGTAAACAGATAAAATATTTAATCTTTTTTTATTGTTTACAAATATTTTAATTAAATTATTATTAAAAATGTTTAGTTTTAATTTCAATTATAAGAAGTGAAAACAGAATATATTACTGTTGTAATATAGAATTGCACTACAAGTTACAATACTTATATTTAAGTCTTAAAGGGATGAAAATTCTGTAATCATTTACTCCCCTTATGATGTTCCAAACCTGTATAAATTTCTTTGTTCTGCTGTACACAAAGGAAGATATTTGGAAGAATGTTTGTAGCCAAGCAGATCTCGACCCCATTGACTACCGTAGTAGGAAAAAAAATACTATGGTAGTCAATGGGGGGTGAGATCTGCTTGGTTATAAACATTTTTCCAAATATCTCCCGTTGTGCTCAGCAGAACAAAAAAATTCATACTGGTTTGGAACATCTTGATGGTGAGTAAATGATGACAGAAATTAAATTTTTGGGTCAACTATCCCTTTAAATTCTTTCCTTTGAAAAGTTCAAAACCTCAAGCTGTAAACATTTAAAATCCTCAAGCTTTTACTTTGGTGGAATACTGCTGAAGTGCTGTAAACTTCTGTCCACAAAAATGTTTGGAATTATGTGAATGTGTAATTAAAGAGAAACTAGCACACATCCCAAATGCATATTAAAGGATTAGTTCACTTTCAAATTAAAATTAGCCCAAGCTTTACTCACCCTCAAGCCATCCTAGGTGTATATGACTTTCTTCTTTCTGATGAAAACAATTGGAGAAATATTAATAAATATCCTGATGCATCCAAGCTTTATAATTGTCAGTTACATTTTTGACGAAAGTTGAATAGGGAAGGCGTAGTACGTAGCGTAAACTTTGTGAACTGCAAGAGTTTTACACTTTCTTCGTACATTGAATATGGAAGGCGGTCTGGCGGAAGCTCGATATTTGACTTCATAACTTAAATATGGATTTTTTTTTTTTATATATATATATATATATACAGGTCCTTCTAAAAAAATTAGCATATTGTGATAAAGTTCATTATTTTCCATAATGTAATGATAAAAATTAAACTTTCATATATTTTAGATTCATTGCACACCAACTGAAATATTTCAGGTCTTTTATTGTTTTAATACTGATGATTTTGGCATACAGCTCATGAAAACCCAAAATTCCTATCTCAAAAAATTAGCATATCATGAAAAGGTTCTCTAAACGAGCTATTAACCTAATCATCTGAATCAACTAATTAACTCTAAACACCTGCAAAAGATTCCTGAGGCTTTTAAAAACTCCCAGCCTGGTTCATTACTCAAAACCGCAATCATGGGTAAGACTGCCGACCTGACTGCTGTCCAGAAGGCCATCATTGACACCCTCAAGCGAGAGGGTAAGACACAGAAAGAAATTTCTGAACGAATAGGCTGTTCCCAGAGTGCTGTATCAAGGCACCTCAGTGGGAAGTCTGTGGGAAGGAAAAAGTGTGGCAAAAAACGCTGCACAACGAGAAGAGGTGACCGGACCCTGAGGAAGATTGTGGAGAAGGACCGATTCCAGACCTTGGGGGACCTGCGGAAGCAGTGGACTGAGTCTGGAGTAGAAACATCCAGAGCCACCGTGCACAGGCGTGTGCAGGAAATGGGCTACAGGTGCCGCATTCCCCAGGTCAAGCCACTTTTGAACCAGAAACAGCGGCAGAAGCGCCTGACCTGGGCTACAGAGAAGCAGCACTGGACTGTTGCTCAGTGGTCCAAAGTCATTCGGAAATCAAGGTGCCAGAGTCTGGAGGAAGACTGGGGAGAAGGAAATGCCAAAATGCCTGAAGTCCAGTGTCAAGTTCCCACAGTCAGTGATGGTCTGGGGTGCCATGTCAGCTGCTGGTGTTGGTCCACTGTGTTTTATCAAGGGCAGGGTCAATGCAGCTAGCTATCAGGAGATTTTGGAGCACTTCATGCTTCCATCTGCTGAAAAGCTTTATGGAGATGAAGATTTCGTTTTTCAGCACGACCTGGCACCTGCTCACAGTGCCAAAACCACTGGTAAATGGTTTACTGACCATGGTATTACTGTGCTCAATTGGCCTGCCAACTCTCCTGACCTGAACCCCATAGAGAATCTGTGGGATATTGTGAAGAGAAAGTTGAGAGACGCAAGACCCAACACTCTGGATGAGCTTAAGGCCGCTATCGAAGCATCCTGGGCCTCCATAACACCTCAGCAGTGCCACAGGCTGATTGCCTCCATGCCACGCCGCATTGAAGCAGTCATTTCTGCAAAAGGATTCCCGACCAAGTATTGAGTGCATAACTGAACATAATTATTTGAAGGTTGACTTTTTTTGTATTAAAAACACTTTTCTTTTATTGGTCGGATGAAATATGCTAATTTTTTGAGATAGGAATTTTGGGTTTTCATGAGCTGTATGCCAAAATCATCAGTATTAAAACAATAAAAGACCTGAAATATTTCAGTTGGTGTGCAATGAATCTAAAATATATGAAAGTTAAATTTTTATCATTACATTATGGAAAATAATGAACTTTATCACAATATGCTAATTTTTTGAGAAGGACCTGTATATACAAACGCATCGCTTCGCTTCAGAAGGCCTTTATTAACCCCCCGGAGCCGTGTGGAGCACATATTTATGATAGATGGATGTGGATGGAGACACTTTCTTCAGCTCATACTAGTGACCCCCATTCACTGCCATTATAAAGCTTGGATGCGTCAGGATATTTATTAATATTTCTCAGATTGTGTTCATCAGAAAGAAGAAAGTCATATACACCTAGGATGGATTTTGGGTGAGTAAAGCTTGGGCTAATTTTCATTTGAAAGTGAACTAATCCTTTAAACTCACTACACATACAGAGATGGAGTTTCATGAGAATCAGCATTCGATGTGAATGAAGCCGCTCTGGGATCACGGCATCATGAGCTGCACACGTGAAAATGAACACAGTGCTGCACTTCACTCTGAAACATGCTGTGCAACAGATTACATACTTATTTAAATAGCACCACAGTTACAGTTTTATTTTGATTAACTGTGCAGCTATATATTTATTTGTTACAATTTTGCATTCAGAGATGGATTGATGATTCTGATTTTAAGAGATGTGTATCGAGGAGCCTTCTCGTGAGTTTGTGTCTGAGCCGCTCTCATTGTGTGCAAGAGTGATGATGCTGGCAAATCCGTCTCTTTCTCTGCACTCTGTTTCGGGAGGATTCTGTAACACATCAGAGCCTTACAATTTCACAATCCCTCCAGCTGTTGATGCTTTTTTTTTTTTAAAGTGAGCTAAATAAGCCAAATCTGTGTTGCGTTGCTTGATGTACATGTAGACGTTGATACTGAGCAAATCCTGTCAGCAGCAGCTAATTCCTTCCAGATGAAGTCTTCACCCACACCACCCTGCAGTCAGTGCTGGGCTTCTGACATAATCCCTCGTTTTTATCTCTTTTCTCCTCTCTCACTATCGGTCTAAAACAGGACCAACGATGAGCTTGTGGCTTTTCTCTCCCAGAACCGTGACAAGAACTTCCTGAAGTCTCATGGCAGAGAGAACGCAAGGTAAACTGATTTTAGATTCAACTCTGAGGTTACTCCCTCCAGGTGGTTTTGATACTGTCCATATCTAGTGAGGCTCTAAAATGCACCACAGATGATCTACTATGTTTGTGGACGGGGATTATGTGAATTCAAATTTTTGGGATTAGAGTTATGAATTCAAGGACAGTTTAAATTGCTTCATAGAATGAATCAAACTTACTACCAACTCTTGCACTGGTTAAGAAATGTTTCTTGTGCAGTAAATCAGCATATTATTAATATGATTTCTGAAGGATCATGTCGAAATTTGGGATGCACCAAAATTTTGGCTAACAATTTTAATTTTTTTTGGTTTGTCTTTGAAGGGCCGAAATCATTGACCAAAACAGTGACATTTCCGATGGTCCATTTTGACTGTTTAGCGTCTAACAGTTAAACATATC
The DNA here is from genome assembly GCA_003731715.1 of Anabarilius grahami. Taxonomy (NCBI): domain Eukaryota; kingdom Metazoa; phylum Chordata; class Actinopteri; order Cypriniformes; family Xenocyprididae; genus Anabarilius; species Anabarilius grahami. The sequence goes on from RJVU01026436.1 coordinate 880,079, forward strand.
AACAGTGTGGAGTCTAGGATTGGGTTGACAATGTTGATTTTTCAATTTTACTTGATACTGATTGATTCTTAAAGGTGCAATATGTAAGAATTTTGCAGTAAAATATCCAAAAACCACCACAGTGTTTTATATTTTGTTCACTTGAGTACTTACAATATCCCAAATGTTTCCAACATTGCATTTTTAACCAAGGCTCCGGGACGTGTGAGGAGTCGCCTGTCAATTGCGTCATACCCGCGTTACCCTTGGTTTCCGGTTTTATTTTGTAGAAACCATGAAAACACAAAAGACGCTTTAATATTTACATGTTTTAATAGGCAAGGGAACAACTGTTTTGATATATTTATAGACAGAAAACTAATTATTGTTATATAGCTCAACACGTTTAGTCTTATCGTTTAAATCTAATTTTCTTGATTTTTTGCGAGTCACGCTTTACCATGCCTCAGAGAAAAACACTATTTTATCAAATAGCTAACTTAGCATAATCAGATGCAGCTTTATTTTTAGTAACAGTAATACAGCATTTTCTCCGTCATACAATACGTTTTAAAATTAATTGCAAGCCATTTATCAACACAAGCCATCCAGCATTTAATATGATATTCTAAAATCGATATATCTTACTGCAGTGTGCAACAGTGTCTCACAGCAGCTGTTGAGCGAACGCACAGAATAATGCTATAACATCATTTTCAACACACTCAAATGTATCTAATATGATCATCAGAGCTGCGTTACCTCATACTCATGGCCGGAAAAGCGGAAGCGGCGCCGGCGACTGTGGCATAATAAAAGTTCCGCTGCTCTCGAGGCATGTGTTGCGCAATCGCTCCAGCGGCCTCGTTCAGCTCCCACAACACTCGGTCCTGCTCTGCTTCATACTACAGTAATGTTATTAATCGCATCCATGAACATGATTTCTTCTCGAGTCCTATCCCTATTATTTTGCATCGTCCGTTGAGATGGAGACCACATGTCCCAAGATTCCGCGCTCAAACTTGGCGTCATCACGCTACGCCTTTGTTTTGAATAGCCATCTAGCGACCTCTAGCGGACAAAATTATTATATATACTGCACCTTTAAATCTCAAGATCGATTTTTTTTTTTTTTATTTTTTTTTTTTTGCTGTTTTCTGTTGTTACTTGTCTGTTACTTTTCATATAAAATAAAGTCTCAACTTTCAAATTTTGTGAATTTTGAAACTTACAAAATCTGAAACCTTTCTATGCTTAAAAGAATAATAATTCTTAGCATACTTACTGATCCTTTACACACTATTCTACAAGGGTCCTCTGTGACATTAATTTCCTGTTTGTGGGTTTGTGTTGATCTTATGACACTGACTTGGATTTGGAGGTCAGAATAGAAGAAGCAATCATATATCCTGAGAAATGGTAATAAAAGTCTGCGCCAGACTACTTTATAAAGTTTTTATCTTTTACTCATGAATTTTAGACTTTTAATGAGACTTCTGTTGTCATTTATTATGATTTCAGGATATTTATACCGTCTTGACACTTTTGACATGCCTTACTCACATAAATAATGCAGCCTAACTAGCCGTGACAGTGTTTATCATGACATCAGTCAACATCCTGCTCTCTCCTGTCATGCAGGTTCATTAAGAAGCAGGGTTTGGACCGCCTGTTCCACGAATGTGACAACCACATGTGGCGTCTGGGCGAGCGCAGCATCCCTGAGGGACTGGAGGTGTCAGGAGGCTCGGACTGGTTCTCCCTCACGCGGAAGTTTGTGGAGTATGTGGTAAACTCGCAGGACGAGCTGGTGACGGGGCTCAAGCAGTTTTACACCTACGCTCTTCTGCCTGCTGAGGTACTGCCTTTGGACACATTTACAACTTCTGGCCGTGCTGACACAGTGGGGGGGAATCAAACTTATCTTTTTTCAGTACATACTAGTAAAAATAAATTCTTATGCATAAAGAAAATGAAGACTATTTTTAGGACTTTTATGCACATTGTCATGAAAATAAGTAATTTACATTACCAAAAACAGGCTTTATTTATTCACAAAATGGTGATATGACCCCGTCATATCCTGCACATCTGGCCACTGTTATTGTTGTGTGTTAAATCTGAATCATAAATTCATAAGTATGTTGATGTGATGCTCCATGTTAGTTTATTTTATTTAATTGGCACAGCTGTGAGCAGTAAACAATAAGTGCTGTGTCCCTGAGGGAATATTATTTGATTCCTCTCTGTCTGGTTTTCAGTCTTTCTTTCACACAGTGCTGGGAAACAGCCAGATGTGTGATACTTTGGTAGACAATAACCTGCGTGTGACGAACTGGAACCGGAAATTGGGCTGCAAGTGCCAGTATAAGCACATAGTGGACTGGTGTGGCTGTTCACCAAATGACTTCAAACCCTCAGACCTCATCAGAATACAGGTACGTGAACTGTTAAGTCATCCCTTCAGATATATTAAGTCAGGAGCCACACTATTATTAAAGGATCACAGTGGGTCTTGTTCACTTAGCGAATGTACGCGCAAACTCTAAATTTATAATTAGAACAAATTTAAGTGAACTGAAGTGTGCATGTGTTGTGAATTAAGGACAATTTTTTTGTGAGAAGTTACGAATAATCCACACATTTATTAATGAATGAGACCCAGTGTCTTTCTTTGCAATTTGTCCTTTGGCACCATTTTGCACCACCTCAACCCCTCTTTTCTCCCACAACAGCAACTAACACGGCCTACGTTCTTCGCCCGTAAGTTTGAATCCACTGTGAATCAGGAGGCTATTGACATCCTGGACAATCATCTATATGGGCAGTATCCACCTGGCACGGTGGCACTAAAAGCATACTGGGAGAGCCTGTTCGAGCAGGCTGATGGGGTCTCATCCCTCAATGATGTGGCCCTCACGGCGTACTCCTCCTTCTTTAGACTGGGCCTCCATAGGCAGGACACCACTCAAAGCAGTTCTGAGGCCTGCAGGTGACAATGCAATCCAATTCAGTCCGTCCATTCCAGTCCAATCCAGTCCAGTCATCCAATCCATTTACCCCAACCAAACTATTCAGTTCATCCCAATCCATCCATTCAGTCCATCCCAATGTAATCCAATCCATTCCATCCCCATCCATCCATCCATCCCTCCCTCCCAATGTAATCCAATACATCCCATCCATTCAGTCCATCCAATCCATCCATCCATCTATCAATCCATCCCTCCATCCCAGTATAATCCAATACATGCCAGCCCATCCATCCATCCCAATGTAATCCAATCCACCCCATCCCAATCCATCCCATTCCATCCATCCCAATCCATCCATCCATCCGTAATCCAATACATCCCATCCATCCATTCAAATGTAATCGATCCCCATCCATCCATTCAATCCATCCCAATGTAGTCAATCCCCATCCATCCATTTTATCCATTCCATCCATCCAAAAGTAATTTATTGTTTTTTACCCACAGGTTTGAACCCATTGGCTACCCTGTCTCGGTGCACCTGTATTTTTATGATGACCGATTCCAGGGTTACCTGGTCAGGCAGGAGGTGCAGAATTTGGGGACCAGGTCCCGTGAGATGCTGGAGGTGTGGGCTGTTCCTCAAGCAACACTGCAGCTGGAACACAACCTTCATGAGTTTGAGCGCCTCAAACACCTTGAGGTGAGAGGAACAGGGATACGCAATGTACAGGATTTGGCACACTTCAAAGTCAGAAATGCAACGGAATGTAACAGAAGTAGCAACTGATCATTTCTTCTGTATTGTGACACTGTAGTGAAACAGAAAAAGAAGAAGAAAAACAGTTGTTGATTGGATAGAGGCAGATTTGAATTTTAGCTTGTGGTCAGTTGTAAGACAGGGGCAGGTGTAAGTGGATAAAATGATTGGAGAAGTACTGCTTATGTCACCAGAAAGAAGTCTGTCATCTAATGAAAGATTTTTATGACATTTTGATTAAAAATTCCATTTCATGCTAACTTTGCCAAAGTCAATGTGAGAGACTGTTCGCAACTCATTCTGTCGCATTCTTTAATTTATTCTGTAGTTCTTATTTTTCACTGTGTTTTCGTTCGTTGTTTTGTACTAGGTCGGAACTGAGTGGGACCCAAAGGAGCGAATCTTCCGTAATTTTGGTAGTGTGATGGGACCTCTAGACGAGCCGGTGGCAGTTCAGAAGTGGGCTCGTGGGCCCAACCTTACAGCCACTATAGTGTGGATTGATCCAGCACACATAGTAGCAGCCTCCTATGACATCAGCATAGACGTTGAGGCAGAGTTCACGCAATACAAGCCACCCCTTCAGCGCCCCCTCAGGCCTGGAGTGTGGATCGTGCGTGTGCTGCGGTTATGGGAGCGTGTAGCAGAAGCTCGCTTTCTGGTCATGCCTCTGGCCTTCAAGGGACGCGAGCCCTTGCGCACAGGTGAGAGAGACATTAATGTGAAATATTATTACCATTTAAACAACAGTTTATTCTGAAATATAAATATTCATAGTCTACTGGCCTTTATCTGTCTCTCTGACTATGGACTTCCCTTCCCTTCCATATCCCTTACCCTACCTTATCCTTCCCCTTCAGAAGACCATGGCTGGGTACATGCAGGTCCTCCAGGTAATGTGTACTTGGAGCAAAGCTTCCAGCAGCTCGCCCACGTGTTGAAGCTGCCGCCCAGCGAGCCTGCCCTGCAGGAGGCCCAGAAGAAGACCTCCCTGGTGGGTAAGCCGCTGGAGGCCTGGGTGGACAACTCCGTGGGTGCTTTCTGGGTCACTGGAGATATTTGTTCTGAGCAGACCTCTTCCTGTCCCTCCATTGGACTCTGCACCAAGACCTCTTGGAGCTCCTTGTCTCCTGACCCCAAATCAGAACTGAGGCCAGTCAAAAGTAACGGTCGCATTAGGTAGCCTTATAAGCTCAAAGTGGAGCAGAGCGGCGAAGGCCCTGAAGAACAGGCCACAAGAGTGATGTTTACGAGTCTTGGTCTTTGAGACCATCCCATTACTAGTTGAGGCACCTTCTGTTGAGGGCAACTGGTTGAGGGTGAATCTACGAAAGAAAACGTTTAAATTTGCACAAGAAGACTGCCAGATGTAGACATGTATGAGTCTTGCTTTTATAAATCAATGTTCAGATGTCACCTAAATACGTTGTTACAAGGTTCGGAGTCTTATTAGCACATAGTTTACGGTGTGGGTTTATGATACAAAGACCCAAATCTCAACAAATTTACTATTTTTTTTGTTACAAGAAAAAAAAAAACTGCACATTATTTTCCTCTTTAAAACAGTGGCCAAAATTCGTATTTGTAGCTGTTGGAGGTAAGTTGCTGGAATCGTCTGGCTGTATCGCTATGCTTATTTTGAAGCATTAATATCCAAACTTCAGAAGCAGATTGAAGAAGTGCACTTTACTGTAAGGCGGAGCTCCCTTCTGATTGGCTAAATCTCGGCGGAGCTTGTAGAATCGTCATGAATTTCTGCCAACGGATCGATGCATTTGCTCACTTAACGTGTTCCAGATGCTGCTCGGAGATGCAGCATTGCATGAAATCATCGTATACAGCAACAAAACAAACACTAACGAAAGCTGTCTGTCAGGAAACAAGAATCTGAGTTTTGTAATACTGTGACTTTGTCTTCGTGTTGAATGTCCTTTGAGTTGAAAAACACCTCATCTGGAGGACTTGCTTCGTCCGTTACTGCAAAGTTTGCTCAGCTGCACACAGATTGCGAAGTACGAGGATGTGGATATAATTATTTGAGACTGCCTGAACTGACCCTGCTGAAGATCAGTCTGTGATCTGTCACTCACTGGTCTTGTTACAGTATTTCAGACTTAATTCTGGTCTTCCACCAGTTTGGTTCTTAACTACGAATACATTTTCACTTTATTTCTTGAACTGCAATTGGTGTAGAACGGCACAAGAGCTTGAGAGTTAAGTTACACTAGCTGCTGTTTTGTACCCAGAAAAAATTACATTTACCCTTATGTCAATCTATATGACTTTCTTCTGTGGAACATAAAAAAAGACCTTACAAATAATGTTCACATTGTTGAATGAGCAAAAAAATAACTATATTTCAAGTCTTGAGGAAACAAAGTTGTTGTTTGCTGAAAATTTCCCCTTCCTCAATATCTACAAAATTGCATTTGCACTTATTATTACATATTCAAAGCTACCGCATTACGTTTAGTTACGTGATGCGAGAACTAATGGCATTTGGTGTCATTGGATAGAAACCCAGCGCAATTTTACCTTTTAAAGCACATTTCTAAATGTTTTCACGTTTACATAAACTGAGTTTTTTTTTTGTTTTTGTTTTTTCCACACACTACCCATTTCCATTTTGAAGTTTTCAAAATTTGCATTAAAATGGTTGAATGGAAACACAGCAGTCAATGTCAAACCTGGTGCAATACATCTTAATGTGCTAAGTGATGTGAACCTACACAAATGCAAGATTTAATTTCAATTATGACGGAGAAGATCTTCAGTTAACCACTTATAAACGGGTTAGCTCACCCTAAAATGAAAATTCTGTCAATTTTATTCACCTTCATGTCATTTCAAACCCATAAGACCTTCGTTCATCTTTGAAACACAAATGACAGTTTTTAAAGAGGACCTATTATGCCCTTTTATTTAGTTTTTGGGCTCTACTAGAATAGGTTTTCATGCTTGAATGTTCAAAAAAACACTATTTTTCCGATATTTGACATTATTGCAGTTCCTCTCTTCCCAGTCTGTCAGTAACACTCTTGGGTGCATTTCCCAAAAGCATCATTAGCCAACTAACATCGCAAGTTCCGTCGTTACTAACATAGTTCAGCGATTTGGTGTTTCCCGAAACCATAGTTGAAACGAACATTCGCAAACTGCATCGCAAACTTGTGTGGTTGGAACGGCAGCTCTCGAGCTGTGGTTAGAAGCATAGTTTCTTGTTTTTATGCCATGTGGACTTAATAAATCCTTATCTTGAGCAAAATAGGCAAGCTGACGTTAAGTACAATGTATATCTTTTATTTTAAATATATACAAATGTCATTTTCATGTTTTAGTTTGTCAAGAGATTTTACAAAACTTTTTTGAAGAGTGCGCATGTGCGTACTTGCTCTGGTACGTAAGAACGAGCCTATGATTGAATCTGGAAATAAAGCAAAATAACTGAGAAAAATGAGAATTAGTCCTCAGATGCCATGTCTGTGATTTATAGCAAAAAATCTAGCATTAATTCGATCTCAAACGGATTCATTTAAAGAAGTTATCACTCCACCACCTGCGTGACGTCATTCACACCAACATGGTTGAACGACAGGTTTTGCAACAATATGGTTTCGGGAAACAGTCGTGACTAGCTAGTTGATTTGTTCAACGATGCATCGCACTATGGTAGTGAAGCAGCGAGTTACGTCGTTGTACGGGAAACACACCCCTGTTTAGTTCCTGTCTCTATGAAGCCCCTCCTTCTGAAAAGCACAATATGCTCTGATTGGTCGGCTGGATCAGGGTTGTTGTGATTGGTCAACTGCTTCAGGCGTATTTCTGAAATGTCCTGCCCCTTACCATAACACTGAGTTTCAACAAACTCAACTAGGCCCCGCCCTTTTATTTTGCATATGACTTGGGTGGGAATTATTTAAATGAGGAATATTGTGAAGAAAACTCAAGACTACAATGGAGGCGTTTCAGGGAGTTCAGAAACAGTGTTATTGATACAGAGAATGACTCCCGCTGAAGTGACTTTGTAACTTTGAAGACCTTTTTCATGCTCTTTCAAATTTTGGATGAATGGACTTTTTAATGGAGGTTTCATTAAAAATATCTTCATCTGTGTTTCAAAGATGAATAAAAATCTTTGGAACAACATGAGGCCTGAATTTTCATTTTTGGATGAACTATCACTTTAAATTTCAGTCTCACACAAAGCTATGACTTCTGGAGATTTGAAAAACAGTGCACGAGTCATATGAACTGTATGGGGTCTTTGTCTTTTTTGGAGCCTGACAGCACCAGGATGTAAAACATCAGTTTCCTTATTGCATTCCACAGAAGAAAGTCTTTCGGTTTGGAACATGAGCCTGAGTAAATGATGGCAGAATGTACATTTTGGGAGATCTGTATCTTTAAATAAAATACAGTAGTTGGGATTGGAAAAGATCCATTTCCATTTAAGTGTCATAGCTGGTTGTCACTTCTTTTAACCACACATTTGTCCATTTCTTGTTATGTGTGCTATTTTGCTTGCTCGCCTTCCATTGAAGACACATCACTAAGAAACATAAGTTAAAACAAATTTGTCTTGGGCGACATGCTGCTTTTATTTGACAAATATCATGCTTCGTTGATGGTGGATTTTAGGTGCCCTGTGTTTCAAAGGGGTTGTTTCAGGTTTTGATTTACTGATCAGAAAACTCTTTTCTTTGTTGTTAGGTTCAAAGTGTCCTTTTTCTCTTCATGTACATACTTCGTGTGAAGCTTTTGTGGTATCAAAAGAAACAAGTGGAATGAGGATGTAAAGAATGAATGAATGCTATTTTTGTATTTAAAGTCATATTTTAACCTGTCAGTGAGTTTGAGAATGCTGCTTCAGTTTTTGTTTTACCTTCATCATCATCATCATCATCATCATCATCAGTCTTAATGGGTCTCTGTGAGGCACAAAAACCAGTCCTAAACTGAAAGTTTGGGACACATTGAACCAGAGCCTTATTTTAGGGCTGATGGGCAGCAACAGATGACACATGATGGCACAATAAAGATGTGAAATCAAGTCAGTCATGTCTTGTTTATTTGAAGTGAAGTGAAGTGACATGTGGCCAAGTATGGTGACCCATACTCGGAATTTGTGCTCTGCATTTAACCCATCCAAGTGCGCACACACACACCGTGAACACACACCCGGAGCAGTGGGCAGCCATTGCTGTGGCGCCCGGGGAGCAGTTGGGGGGGTACGGTGCCTTGCTCAAGGGTCTCACCTCAGTCGTGGTATTGAGGGTGGGGAGAGCGCTGGACAACATTGTTGTCTGGCAAAGTTTAATGTCACAATGAAATTGAAGTTTGTAACCTGCATTTCCATTGTTAATAATAAAATTATACTCAATAAGTCTAAGTGTCTGCAGAGCAGAGCACGTACAGCACAAGAATATTCATTTTTAAAGCTTCCTTGTTCAAAAGGTTCTACACAGCAGGAATGGCCCAGAACGTTTTGTCACAGTTGCGTACACCGCAATAGTCATGAACATGTCCTGTACTGCACGCCACAGGAAGCACTGCTTTTAAATATTTATCAGCCTTAACTTCATCAGGTTATAAGAATCTCTGGCATGAGTCACACAACAGAGACAGGACACGATCAGAGAAGCTGTGTCATTGCTGAGACGAGTGAGTCAGGAAAATGACTGTCAAAAATCTGCTGTTCAGAAGCTCCTCACACATGGAGCTGATGATGGAGAACACCTCAGACCTGGAGACGGTGGAGCAAGGAGAGCCCGCTTCTGACAGCGCATACGGCTCCTCTCCAGTGGACACAGACACAGAGGAGGGACAGACACTCTCCACCAGCACACTCACCCTCACATACAATGAGGAGCTCATGCATAAGGTGACCACTACCATCCTCTTGTCTGTCTGTCTGTCTATCTATCTATCTGTATCTATACGTATATTTATATGTTTCTATCTATCTATCTATCTATCTATCTATCTATCTATCTATCTATCTATCTATCTGTATCTATACGTATCTATCTATCTATCTATCTATCTGTATCTACACGTATATTTATATGTTTCTCTATATCTATCTATCTATCTATCTGTATCTATCTGTATCTATCTGTATCTATCTATCTATCTATCTATCTATCTATCTATCAATCTATCTATCTATCCAATTCAAAATTGCTTTATTGGCATGACTGTAAATCATACAATATTGCCAAAGCATACATAAAACAATAATAAAAAGATCTGTACAATAGAAGAAAATAATATAAAATATTATAATGCTATCAAATATTATAACATAACAAACTTAAATTAATAGAACATAACACAATAGAACATGTCTGAACATTTGGTTAAACAAATATATACACACACACATCTATCTATCTATCTATCTATCTATCTATCTATCTATCTATCTATCTATCTATCTATCTGTCTTTCTGTATCTATACGTTTATTTGTTTCTCTATATCTGTATCTATCTATCTGTCTATCTGTCTTTCTGTATCTATACGTATATTTATGTTTCTCTATATCTGTCTGTCTATGTCTGTCTACCTCTATATCTGTCTGTCTGTATCTATACATATACTTATGTTTCTCTCTATATCTATCTGTCTGTCTATCTATCTCTGTATCTGTCTGTCTACCTCTATCTGTATCTGTCTGTCCATCTATCTGTCTATCTATCTATCTATATCTGTTTCACTAAATATGATCGCATCCTTATTTTAGGTGATTTAAATGTGTATATGCTGCATATGGGTTATCTGTAACTGATGTTGAAGTTGTTGATTCTGCTATTTCTGATCACTTCCCAATTTTATTTAAAATGTCTCTTCCTCAGCTTTCTATTGCACCTGGTTCAAGCACCATACAAGCCCGTGCATATTTACCTCATTTTGAAGTAGATTTTATTAAGTTCTATAATGAGGTTAATCCTCTTTTATCTTTAGAATCTCCACTACCTGATCTTGATGTGAAACATCACTTTTCTGTTTTAAATACTGTTTGGGCAGATCTTACTGCTCCTTTCAAGTCTTTTAAGCCTAAATCTACATCCTAATCGAAGCCATGGATTGATCATAGTATACGCTCCCTGAGACAGTAATGCAGGAAAGCAGTAAGGAAGTGGAAAAAAGATAAATTACAGGTTTCGTACGAGAACTTAAGGGACTGCCTATTGATATATCAGAATGCTGTTAAGAAAGCTAAGGCTTCCTATTTTACTAAATTGATTGAGCAACATCACCACACCCCAAAAGCACTTTTTTTCTGTTATTAACTCCATTTTAAATCCTCCTATAAACTCTCTTCATTGCCCGTCCTGGGCACTCTGTGAGGATTTTGCTAGCTACTTTGGCAATAAAGTTTCAAATTTCAAATTTCAGGTCTCCGATCAGGATATACTGACAGAGATGAGTTCACCTTCCCTCTGGACTTATATCAATTCTGTCTCTTTGCATTGTGTAAAGGAAGAAATGTTTAAACTTAAACCATCCTTTTGTTCGTATGACTATTTGCAGCCTCGTTATCTGAGACAACTATTTGCTACTGTCGGCCCTGGGTTGGTGTTGTTATTTAATAAATCCTTACTTGAAGGAGCTATACCCTTGAGTTTGAAAATTGCCTCAATAACACCTGTACAAAAGAAACCCTCACGTGATGCCTCTATCTTATCAAACTGTCGTCCGATATCCATTGTGCCGTTTATTTCCAAGGTATTGGAAAAATTTAATTTTTACAGCTCCAGACCTTCCTAAATGACAATCATATTTTTGAGAAGTTTCAGTCGGGGTTTAAATCTCTGCATAGCACAGAAACCGCTCTTATAAGAGTTCTCAATGATATTTACATGGCCACTGATTCGGGAGATTCCGTCATTTTAGTAACGTTAGAGCTGTCATCCGCCTTTGATACTGTCGACCATATGATTCTCGTTTCTCGGTTGGAGTCTTGTGTTGGTCTAGGGGGCGCAGTCTTAAATCTTTTTTAACAAATAGACGTATCTCTTTAAAAATGGGACACTTCTCCTCCTCCCTCCGAAATTTATCCTGCGGTGTGCCTCAGGGTTCTGTTTTGGCTTCTATTCTCTTTTCTCTCTATCTTCTTCCTTTGGGGTCCATTTTTAGAAAACACATCTCATTCCACTGCTATGCTGACGACATGCAGATCTATATGCCTTTGTCTAGGAAAAATAAGAGTGCTCTAGACAGTTTGACAGCATGTCTTGATGAAGTAAAAGCTTGGCTTGCCAAGAATTTCCTATTTCTGAACTCAGACAAAACAGAAGTCATTGTATTTGACCCCTCAGAATCCAGGCCAAGACAGGATCTTGACCTTGGATCTCTTGATCAATTTATCTCTCCCCAAGTACGGAACTTAGGTGTGATGTTAGATAGCTCCCTTAAATAAGAATATTAGTGCTGTCATTGGATCTAGTGTTTTTTATCTTTGCTCTTTATCGAAAATTAAATCTTGTCTCCCCAAGCATTCTTTGGAGACTGCTATCCATGCCTTCATTACCTCACGCCTGGACTATTGCAATTCTCTTTATTTTGGTATATCTAAATCCGGCATGCTTACAGGTTGTTCAAAATGCTGCGGCGAGATTCCTGAAGGGAAAGAGGAAATTTGATCAAGCTACCCCCCTTCCGAGATCCCTTCATTGGCTCCCGATAAATTCCAGAATTGAGTTTTATTACTGGTGTATAAATCATTAAATTATTTAGCTCCTTCTAATTGGTCTGATCTACTCCATTTATATTGTCCTACTAGAAGTCTTAGAACTGAAACAAAACTCCTTCTTCAGATACCCAGAGCATAACCGTGCTTTTGAAGTGGCTGGCCCCACATTGTGGAACAAGCTTCCACTTTATATTAAATCAGCTTCCTCTCTGTCTGAGTTCAAGTCAAGTCTCAAAACCTTTTCTTTTTTTTGTTGCTTTTAGCTTATAAATGACTCTTTTGTTTAAAACTGTGTTTAATATTATTGGTGTTATTCATCTCTCTTAGCTCTATTTCTATGTGTACAGCACTTTGGTCGGTTTTTTAAATGTGCTTTATAAATAAACTGAACTGAACTGAACTACTGTAGCTCTGATCACTGAGTGGGCCCCAAACCTCACTGCCATACAGCACTAAGAGCTGAATCACACCATAAAAGATTTTATACCAGATTGGAATTGGTAATTCAATACTTTGGAATTTTTTCTTGACTGCGTATAGAGCTTTATCATTGAGAGCATGGGGGTTTTGTGGGATTGTTCATCTGTCATTCACACCGAGATCACAAACCAGGCCTACTACTTATACCTTTAGAAATATTCAAGTTAGAACCTAAAACAGGTTTTACAGCCTATTGTGACAGACCTTTTAAAGTTACTTCACTATTTATTCTCTGGTTCTCTCAAGATAGAAACCAATAAACTGGCCTAAAGAACCTATAATGTAACATCAATAATGTTTTAGATTTCCAAAGAATCATATTATTCAACGCAAGAACCAAATTCAGGTTCTTGTTAAGAAGTTTACTTACTATACCTAGAGTGAGGCAAATAACCACTGAAGAACCATTTTAATAATGTACACCAAATATGGGCTATTGTTTTTTAAACTTGCAGTGTACTGTAAATCAGTGTGGAATAGTGTTTACTAACTACACATTTTACAGATGATTTGTTCCTTTTTCAGCATATACATGAATGTGGTGAGGAAGGATGACAGGAAATGAGTTTATTAAAGAAACATGAGATGTGAAACACGTGAGTTCCTCAGAGTGAGGGTCTCTGTTGTTGTTTTCTATTATTAAAAAAAGCTATGGCAAAACTTTCACTAAATCTAAACTTACACTAAATTTTCACTAAACTGTCAAGTCAATTGTGACACTCGGTCAGAACTGCTTACAAAACGTTTTTGTGTAGTTATGAGATTCTTTTAGATGATATTCACAGCAGTCGTCATGTGCCATTCTTCATATGACCCAAACAAATATATTAGGTAACTATTGCTGTTTATTCTTCTGTAATCTCATGAAACCTGTTAAGAACATGTCCAGGTTATTTTTACCTCAAAATAAAAAGGATTTATTATTTATTAGAAATTATATTTTGCATAAGCATAAATGACATGTATGAACATTTTCCTAATATGCGAAAATAAAATAAATGTGTTTTTGTAAGGCTTTTGAAAGTCAGTTACACTCATATTTCAAGCTTTTAGGGCTGTGTCACATTGTAATAATGAAATATCTTAACAATATCTACTGTGCTCCGGCTGCTGAAATGCAAGTGTTGCCATGGTAATGGCATTCCGTGTCCCCGTCACGTGCCTCATGTGGTTTGTTCCGTTATGTTCTTCCTTAATCAAGCATTTCAAAGCTGAATGAGTAATGAGGGATTCAAGGAATATCAAACATGGATGAGATTTGTATGAAATAATAATAGTTTGAAAGCCTGTGGGCTCTGTGTTCGACACGATTCATCTCCTGAAATCATCCCACAGGTATTTGTTTGTTTAGTCATGTAAAACAATGCTGTGTGACTCAATGCGTTTTATTGTTTCATGAAACTTCCTATATTCATGTCACCATCTAAACAATCATCAAATATCTCTATTCAACACAGAAGGAGTCACCGAATGTAATATTGTACCAGACTAAACCTGCGGCATGATGTACTCACTGCAGGGATTGGAGGAGGGCAGCATAGTGAGACTCTAGATTAAACTGAGCGGAGTACAACCACCCATCTGCCCTCCAGCTGATAAATGTTGTCGAACGAGCCGCATGTGCTTTTGCAGCCTCTGGCCGGATGTGATAACCATGGCAACCAGTACTGGATGACGCCTACGTTCTCAGTCCCTACAGAGATGTGGCACGCTGCCCTGTGCGACATGACATGGCTCTTTTAAAGGGGGGCAAGTTTATGAGGGGGTGATTTCATAACAGTGCATTCTGAACTCTGTTCAAAGCTAATGAGGTGCGTTACTTTTTCACACAGTAATTTCAGTAAATTATCATAAAATTACCAGAATGACTTTACTGGTAAATACACAAATGTGCTGTTCACATCAGCAACAAAATGTCAGTAAATTCTGTGATGAACATTAAAACCCGCCAAATGCGGGTGGATTTCTGCAGTGGCGTGTAACGCAATCACTCCTACTACCCACTTTGGTGGGTTGAATTTTATATATAATATATAAATTTTTCAATTGTAGTCTTTTAAAAAGCATCTGAAATAATAAACTAAGTGCAATGTAGTGTTGTCAAAAATATCAATTTTTCGATACATATGAATACGAAACACTTTCAATACTCATTTTCTGCAGAACAGATACATGATACAAGCTGCTTTTTCTCGCTCTCTCATTTCTCTGACAGCGAGTTGACACACAAACCCGCCTCCCCTCACTCATTTGCTTCAATTGCTCTGGATATATATTGTTGGTGTTACAGGGCTTGAATTTTTGGCATGGGATTGCATGTATTCCGCATAATTTTACTCATTCCTGCAGATTTTGTGTTCACACCCGAAATAAGCGCACATAAAATGCGCCAATTGCGCGTAAACAATCAGATACACACAAAATGGCATCAAAATGCCAATCCTGTTGAGTATTCACGTAAACACAATCAGTTGAGAAAGAAAACGCATGTGTAATGGATCCGTGTGTCAGGTCTTAAAGTGACAGCAGCCTAATATTGTTTTCCCCCATGGTATCTATGTCAAAATTGTAGCCAGTGAAAATGCTGAAGTGGTTAGTAACTTTGGAAAACCACTAGCCACAGTGGCTGGTGAGCAAAAAATTAATGTCAAGCCCTAGATGTCAGTCATCGGAAATGGCCTTTAAACGCTGCACCGTTTTCTTCATTCACCCACATGAGGATTGAGAAGTGCTTTAGTTTCACTATCTGTTCAATTTGACAACATTTTTTGACATCTGAGCGACGAGCGTAAGGGGATGATCAAACAGAACGCATTTTTGCTCTTAAAAAAACAAGATATGCATAATAGTATCCAACTGCAGAGGCGCATTACTGATGAATGGAAAAGAAGGCTTGGGTCTCGAGCGTGACACGCTGAAAAAGCAGCGAGACGTGGCGCAACGGTCAAAGATGTCCATCTAGTGCAGTGGTTCTTAACCTTTTTCGGGCCAGCGGCCCCCTACCCACTATCTAGGTCCCTTCATGTTAATTTTTCCTACTGGAAAGCAAGAATAAGAAAAAGAATATCATGTTATATTGTGTCTAAATGCTGGATGCTCTAAGTTGTTTTTGTTTTTTTTTCACTGGAAGTTCAGCAGCTGCGCTACAGAAAGCTGACAGAAACACTGAAGTAAATAGTCATTGTTATGGAAATGATACACCATCGCTTCTAGTTGTGTTGGTATAAACTAGCAGGTTACACTCTTCAAGCGAATGGCGCGTCATGTTGCGTCAAAAGCACATACCTATTATAATCAGTGATTCTGTCTACACTGGGCGTGTGCCAAGTTGCCTACAGTAAACGGATGACAAATTCATTTGGAACGTTTGCTTTGATGTGTTCAATGACGCACCGATGTAAATACTGTGTTAGAATGTTGCAGACCATTTTCTTTTACAAGTAGTTACAAGTTTCATCTCGTTTAAGCTCCTTAAACAAATGCCCCCCAAGAACACCTCAATGCCCCCCTTTCGAAGATATTGCTTCTAGTGTCCAGCTTCGTTTCTAGGTATTTTGTAGGGTTTTGGGTTGGTTGCTAAAGCATTTCTAAGTGGTTGCTATGCTGTACTGGGTGGTCATCGGGGTCTTGCAGATATTAAGGTGGTCTAAATGTTGCTAGGTCATTTCTAGGTGGTTGCTAGGTTGTTCAGAGTTGTTTTATAGTCATTGCTATGCAATTAAAAAAATATTCTGGTCTTCTGCTATGCAGTTACTAGGGTGTTCTTCTGGATGGTTGCCAGGGCATTTCTATGCAGATGTTAAGGTGCTCTGAGTGTTGCTAGGGCTTTTATAGCTGGTTTCTAGGGTCTTAATTTTGGGTCAGTTGTTACAGCATTTCTAAGTGATTGCTATGATGTACTAGGTGGTTGCTATGCAGATGTTAAGTTGTTCTGAAGTTTGCTAAGGCATTTCTAGGTGGTTGCTAAAGTGTTTTTGGTGGTTATTAAGCTGTTTCTAGATGGTTGCTAGGGTGTTCCGGATAGAAATGTGGGCGTTTCTAGGTAGTTTGTAGGGTGTTGGGCACTGAAGATGCTATGATGTACTGGCTGGTAGCCAGGGTGTTGTTATGCAGATGTTAAGTTGTTCTGAAATTTGCTAGGTCATTTCTAGGTGGTTGCTATGATGTACTGGGTGGTTGCCAGGGTGTTGTTATGCAGATGTTAAGTTGTTCAGACATTTTCTAGAGCATTTCTAGGTGGTTGCTAGAGCATTCTTTGTGTTTTTAGGGCATATCTAGATGGCTAGGGTTTTCTTGGTGGTTGCTAGAACATTACTATCTAGTTACTAAGCTGAGTAGATTTTAAGTATGTTGCTATGTGGTTGCTGGGGTATTGTGGTTGGTTTCCAAGGAACTTGCTATAATGTACAGTGTTTTGTTCCTTGTTTTTTATGCTGTGTCTAGATGTTTTGGGTTGTTGCAAGGGCATCTCTAAGTGGTTGCAAGTGCTTAATTGTTCTGGGTTGTTGAAGTGATTGCTAACCGGCCCAAGTCAAAAGAGCCCATCCCCAGCTCTCACAATCTATGATATTCTTGTCTGTAAATATGACATGGGTCCTTTTTAAAAGTCTCTGTTTTCACCTATTTTATAATCATCCAGCCTTAAGTCTGATTTCATGAGTAAAACCTCAAATACGAGCAACAGGCCTGTAATAGTGATGCTTGCCTTTGAAAACACCAGCATAAACAAACACACTGACTGATCTGTTGATGAGAAAACTGTGAGTGTGCAGAACTGCTTTCTGTCCCCCAACTAATTCTTGTTGACGCCACAGGTGTCAACATGAAAGTGACTAATGTTTACCACAATAGCTATGATCTTCTCTCCATTCCTAAAGCTCAGGCTCGTTTATTCTTCACATCACGCTACGTAGATGTGAGAATGCAGCAAAAGGGAAATTAAGACTTGATTTAATTACGCTTGATTTTGTTTGTTAATGGTATACATGTACTTTGCTCTGTATTTTAGCAGAAGGTTGAAAAAAGTATCTGAAAACTTTCACTTATTTTGCTGCATCTTATGTTAAAAAGTTTTCCATTATATTTTCATATCTAAGCACAGAAATAATGTAATATTAATATGACAACAAAAATGCAATAGCCCCAATAGACAAGCATTAAGGCCAGTTCACACTGTCCCAATGAATAGGGTGAACACACTGATCCAGCAAAACCCTCTAACCATGTTTGTTGGAGTTCGTTGTAGCAGTGTGAATTGGCCATAGGGAACGTTTACATGACAATAATATACTAAAAACGGACAAGTTTTCCCTTTGCATACAGACAACAATGTTAAAACGATCCGCGAAAACGAGTAAAAACACTGTATTATTCATGCCAGGCCAGTAGGTGGCGATGTGACTTTGTAAAGAAACACTTCGTGCCTATAGTCTGAACACATAATACACGTGCGCACAAATTCACATTTTTTGTATTTTACACAGAGACGATAGCGGTATTGTTTTCAAAAACATGCACGACAATGGCGTTTTAGGTTTCAAAGTGCAAGTTTTGAAAACGATATCGTTGTCATCTCCATTTAAATTACAAAAATGCAAATTTGTGAAAATGGTGACATCATTCGCATGTGTATTACATGTTCAGTCTAAAGGCGCGTAGTGTTTCTTTACAAAGTCACATCGCCACCTACTGGCCTGGCATGAATAATACAGCGTTTTTACTCGTTTTCATGGATCTGTGTGACGGGGATTGTTTTGACAACATTGTCTGTATCTGCAAAGGATAAACTTTTCCGTTTTTAGTACATCGCTGTGGTGTAAATGTACTCTCAGTGGGATCTGCACTCAAATGCGGCAGGAACTTTTCTTTTCACTAACTTCAATTGTCTTCATTTTTGCTCATTGTCTAGTGTTTTGGTGATTTTAGTGGATGTTTGTATGAAGTCAGTTCTCCTCAAGTTCACACAGATGTCCTAGCAGAGGAACCACAGGTGTAGAGAATCACATGAACTATAATCCACTACCTTGACAACCACAAAAGTGTCACAATACCTTTATCTTCATTTTGACCATCCATCTGTTCATGTCTGTCTTTTGCAGACTATACTAGTTGGAGACAGTGGAGTGGGGAAGACGTCTCTGTTAGTGCAGTTTGACCAGGGTAAATTCATCCCTGGATCCTTCTCTGCTACTGTGGGCATTGGCTTCACGGTGAGTCTCTCTGCAGAAGGTCACAGCTACTGCTTTCTCAGGACATTTTTTTCTGCTTTAAACAAGACACAAATTATTGAAATCAAAATATATATCGTAATACTTTAATCATAATTTTCAGAAATAATATTTCAAATGTATTTTAATTTCATGGAATTTATTTTAGGAACAATCTTAAAAATAATACGATTTTTAAAATTGATTAATACATTTTTTTTTTTTTGGCGCGATGTCATAGAAGAGTTATTTGGGGTTCCCCAAATAATTAACCATTCAGTGAGCAGTTATTAAAAGAACTACTTATTTATTAGTGTAAAGAACATTTTAATATTCTAAAGAACCTTTTTCCACTATAAAAAAACAAAAAACCTTTTGTGGAATGAAAAGGTTCCATGCATGTTCAAGGTTCTTAATGGAACCACAGATGCCAATAAAGAACCTGTAATAGATTTAGTTCTTTGACTGTGAACAGAACCATTGGGAAAGTAAGAAAGGAGCAGGGCACCAAGTATATATTATAATATATTGTTACATTTATTTTTATATTAAGTATAAATTTAGGGTTTTATAGTCCTTACAGGGAGAAAATTTTTTTTATTTAACATAAAGGCTAAATTAGCAAATGTTTCAGATGATTTTCCCTAGTAATCATCCTGTACATGCACTCTAAAAAATAAAACATTGGTTCAACAAAAAATATATGTTAACGTTTTCCACTAGAATTTTTAACTTAAGCCAATTGGGAGAATTACGTTAATTCAAAGCAATATTTTGAGTTGATCCAACATAATGTTTTAAGTAAGGTGAAGAAGTTTTTTTGCCACAATAAAAACACATTTCTAAGTAACATGAACTTAATAATTGTCAACATGAATGCAACTATTTAAGTTGATCCAACATACTAAAAGGTGAAGACCCTTTTTGGACACAATAAAATGCATTTCTAAGTAACATGAACTTACCAAGCACCGCTAGTCACCATGATGGTAAATCTCCAAAAACCCACATTAACAGAAACTCTTCTAAATTAGCATAACAAAACACTAATTACTGCTAAATCTCCCTTACCATTAATCTTGTGCAAAAAACATTATATAACACTTAATTTTAGCATTTACTCTCCCTTTCAAGTGCCATGGGCAAAGCATGATGGGAAATATAAATCCCAGCCCAGTTTCACTTAACTTAAGTTCGTCTAAATTAAAAGAAGTGTTCATACAACTCAAAACAATGAAACGCGTTTACACGTCGTCAGATTGTATTTTACATTAACAGAACTTAAAATTAAATACATTTTTGATTAACTGAAAATGTTAAACTATGACGAGTCATGATAGTATATCAAATCAATAGGCATAATTTGTGTGTCATCCAAGCTCAATAAAATAACAATTACAAGTAAAAAGTCTAACAGCATTTCAGAACTTGATTTTTTATTTCACAACAATATNTGCTGGTTATATATGCTCTATATAATTGTGCATGTGACAAATAAAACTCTTGAATCTTGAATCTTGAAGTAATGACTAAAGGTCCCCTGAATTAGTTTTTAGAGTGTGCTGAACTCAGAAATACATTACTTTTAATAGTAAACACACGTTTGTGTTCCCCATCTTTCCCTTCTCTCTGAAAATATTGATTGGCACACAAATATCAATAGGTTCCATGTTGGCTTTGGCTGCTGGATTTGCTTTTCTATATCTGCTGTCATAACTCGCTGCAGAGAGCCGCTGGGGTTTCTCAGCACAGAGCGTCTGATTACAATAATATGATAATGATCATTTTACTGTGGGCTCTGATTATAATTACAGAGGGATCTGTCTGGCCTCGGTTGGATCATCACTGTTTGTTGTTTTTCTTCATATATTGTAATTAGTCTCAGTGTTTTGTGTGTCTCTCTGTGTGTGTGTGTGTGTGTGTGTGTGTGTGTGTGTGCCATTCCAGCACAATATACCTGCAGATCATAACAGGAATAAACATAGTATTAAACATCATCGATTATAAAAGCAAGAGCTGCGTGTTTACCTGAATATGTATTTTTATTAGACCTATAACTTTGCTGTTTGGGGTATTTTACATTATGAATGGGTCACTGGATGTCATTACACTTGTTGGTCAGTAGGGAGAGCACTAAACACACACTTTTAACGAACATTAAAGCTCAATTCATTTGTAACATTAACCCCCGGTTTCACAGACAAAGGCTTAAGTTTAGTCACAGACTAAAATGCTGTTTTAACTGAAAGCAACTTGCATTGGCATATCTTAAAATATGCATAGTTTAAAATACTTAAAAAAACAGTGATGTTTTTTTTCTAAGGCACATTAATTAAAATAAGGCCTAATCCTGGTTTAGTCTAAACCATGTCTGTGAAACCAGGCCTAGATTAATGAAGCTGTAAAATACACCATTGGAATTATAAATATTCACTTAAAGTCCTGTTATCACATGCATAGCAATTCACTGAACATGAATGAAACAGCAAGAGGTGTTTGAGAGGCGTTCATATTTTAAGTAAGTTATATTAGATATAAAAACTAAGTGCGCTTAATCTTTCCTCATTACCATGGGCTGCATTTTGTCAAACCTCATCTGCATTGGCCGCAAGCGTCGCGACAAACCACAAAAATTCAGCGAAACTCTCTCACAGAAACAAACCGATGGCAGAATGACCGTTGAGATGATTCAAAATTACGAAGTGGGCGGGGCTTGGCGGTCCGAAATGTGTTTTTAATTGTTCAGGTAAGATGTATCTAAACAATCATTCTTTTATATTAACTCAGTGGTTATTAAAACTTCTCAGTATCATTATTCAGTCATAAATAACTAATGCCAAGATCTTCTGAAGCGCCATACATACAGACACTGTTGTCACGTGGTACGTGTTACTTTTCACAGCACTGTTTATGATTGACCAATCAGTCGTTTGTGAGGGCCTTTTTTAATAATATAATGTTTTAGAGTTTGCTAGAGTGGATTTTCATTAGTATGTCAGTTTTCAATGCCTCGAATGAATATATTTGAATGATTATAATTTAATGTGTACAAATTTGTCTAATAAAACGAAAAAGTTCCCTGAGAAATGAATGAGGCTGAACGGAAGATTTGGCTTTTGGGGCCCTCAAGCGCCCCCTGCAGAAAAAACGGGTTTATGTCACTTAAAAGAAAGCACTTTGCCCCTCAACTAACGCGACGCGACAAAACCACATCGCTAATATTATAATCAGCACAGCCGCGCGCTCGCGGTAGGCACTGACAGCTCGCAGCAATGGGCGCGTACTAATTTTGTCGCGTCGTTTGAATTTGTCGGTCTCCTCCTCTCAAATCAGTGTGATCAGATGTGATCTAGCACCTGTGTGTGTGACCCACGGGAGCCTGTTGCTCATGTGTGTGTTTTGGAGCGATCTGCTTCTTTGCTGTGCGTGATTATGCGCGCAACTGCACGATAACGCTCATATTTTGCACCTTTGCGCGTTAATGATTATAAAGAGGACGCTTTTCGGATAGATGCATGTTTCTTGTTTCTTCATGTTCACATCCTCCACAGCATCTGATGAAGTTTGGGCGCGTTGTAGATGCACTATGTGATGCGTTTGTGATCTAGTCACCGGCGCGTCTTGAGAAGAACATCGAAAGCAACATCCTTGTTATTTTGTTTCCGCGATGTCAATCAAAAAAGCAACATTGATGGAGAATGGGGTTAAAAACGGAACATCGAGAAACATGCTGGAGCGATGCGCCTCAGTCAATGAGTATTTTGATGTTGCCTTCAAGGTGTGAGTTATTTTTTAATTGTCATTGTTATCATGATTGTTGTGTCTGAAACATTTGCCTTGTATTAGTTGGCACCTGTGGCGCGCGCGTGCGTCTTCTACTCTGAAATCACTTAGTTTTCAACAATGCAAAGGCATGTTCATCGCCATGCAACTATCAGAATTCACTTTAAATGGCTGCAAACATATGTGAATAAATATTTTTGTTGGTACAGTATAGCAGCGGTTCTGGACCAGAGTGGTGACCAAAACGCAGTAGCCTACTGAAATTATTTACTGTACCAAAGTAAAGACAATTGTACTTAAAATTACAATCAACTGCGCACAATTATTGACACAAAAAAGTGAAGCCTATTGATTTTTATTCTAACAATGCGTGATTAAATGGTCAGTTGCAATTTATTACTTGCATTGATCTAACACTCCTGTTTTATACAGTTTATCAACCATTTCTGTTTTGATACATGTTCTCTAATATTTGAGTAATGTGCATATTTGACTCTTCCTCACTGGTGGATAATATTGACCCAAGGTGGGAGTCACTTCTACACATTTGAAGACCTATTGATGTACTCTGAAGAGACAAGATGATATAAAACATCAAGTCTCTGGAGTTCCAGAATGATGTATTTTAGTCCAATAAGAGGAGCTGTTCTTTGCCCTCTGTCTTAAGTAGAATGCACAGATGGAAAAATGTCGGAGTTGAGCAATAGTAGTTTCTGAGAAGAATATTATGCAATACCACTAACACAACTGGATAAACATGCATTTCACAATCTAAGTTTCCTGTCTATTACAAAGCATTTTCTTCTTCTTGGTGTTAAAGTCAACATAAAGGCAAATGACTCTATTTACTTGAAAAACTTCCCACCGAGCTCTCTTTACCTTCAGCCACCTGTTAAAGGGTTAGTTCACCCAAAAATTAAAATTGTCATTAATCACTCATGCCGTTCCAAACCCGTTTATCTTCGGAACACAAATGAAGATCTTTTTGATGAAATCTGAGAGCTTTCTGTTCCTCCGTTGAAAGCTATGCCACTGACACTTTCAAACATAATTTACCACTTTATGTGCAAAATATTAATCTCAACATCTGCTCTCGCATCAACACAACACGCATGCGTCGTGGTGCTCTTCTGAACGTGCGTGTTGAAACAAACCACTGGAGTCACATGGATTACTTTAAAGTCTCCGTGAACCAGAAATTGCAAACGACTTTTTCCAGTGTTTTGACGTATTTCCAAGTGAAATGGAATATTGAATAGAGGGCGGGGTTTTACTTTAGCGCTGCTCCTCTTCATTCCTCACTTTCCACGGTTTAAGGGGAGTGGTTTAAGCATTTTCAACCCAAGCCATCAAACTGACGTCATCAGAGAAGGAACACCATTCCAGACTGGAAGTAACTTTTCAGATTTTTATATTTATTTTTTTGTGTGTTAACTTGCACGGATTAATTGTTCACCACAATACTAGTAATGTGCGTTAACAAAGTAAATTTTGATTTCATGACGACTTTAATGATGTCTTTACTACCTTTCTGGGGCTTGAAAGTGGTAGTTGCGTAGACTGTCAATGGAGAGAGAGAAATCTCTCAGATTTCATCCAAAATATCTTAATTTGCGTTCCGAAGATGAACGAAGGGTGTGGAACAACACGAGGGTGAGTAATTAATGACACAATTTTCATTTTTGGGTGAACTAACCCTTAATTAGAGGCATTTTTTCACACTCCAGTTATTCTCGATGGATAAAACCGATTCCTACCTTACATTTTTGTCAGGTTCCGCTCATAAATGTGTAATTTACAGTGGGTTGTGAACGTCATTTCATGTTGACTTTAACATTAGTGAACAGTTGGAGCTCATTAAACCAAACCAGGATGTGTGTAATCAAAGGGTTGTAGGCCTAACAGCTGTCTCTGACCCTGATGCCTTTAGGTGATGCTGCTGGGAGACTCGGCAGTGGGGAAGACCTGCGTCCTGGTGCGCTTTAAAGATGGTGCCTTTCTGGGAGGCAACTTCATAGCCACAGTGGGGATAGACTTTAGGGTGAGCCAGCAGTGGACGGAGCTGGTTTGCTTCTCTTTTTCAACCATATTATGATCAATCAATGTTTTGATAACTCAAATAAGTGTTGGATGTATTCAGAGCTCAAATCTCTTCCTTAGTTCAAATAGAGTATTCATTGAAATGAAGCTGAAAAACCAACACATTCTAAAATCATTGTATTCCTGATGTTCTGGTGTTCACAACGATTGCCCACAATGAGACCTAGCTTATTTAGTGTTCAGCAAGTGATGAGGAAGGAGGATACATGCTGTTACGCTAAACAGTTTAAACCCATTCACACCAATAACGATAATTATATTAGAGTCCACACCAATGCACAGTAACTGTCTGTTTATTATAAGCGCTTGCTGCAGTTTTGTTGTCTGCTGCTTTAAATTCTAAAGCTCTTTGGATGGATTCTGATTGGCTGACAATGTTTTTTAGCGTTCGTCACCTGGAAAACAATAGTTCTGAAAGTGATTTCCACTTGTTCCTCTGTGTTGTTATCGTTATAGTTGTGGTATGGAGAACATTGAACAAACATTCTATTAATGTTACTGGAAGAACGTTTGTTCTAGAACCTTGGCCAGAATGTGTCATCAATGAACAGGCCTTTTGCTTTGGTTTGTATTTAACGAACCTATCCTTTCCTTGATGTTAAGAAATTGCAGCCGAATGTTATTTTTTTTTAACAAGGTCCACAGCTGTTGCAGTCTGATCCTAACAGTTTGAGTTGAACATTTTAGTGCAGACTGATTATGAATCACACAAATGTCATAATAAAATGCAGTTTTGGCAAGAGGCTGTTATTGAAGGATGAGACGGCACAAACTATATTAGACCCGAAAGCAAATCCGCTGCCCACAGCAATGCACTGTTTATCATTTCTCATGAATGGAGGGTGTTTATTCCAAAAACTAAACCCTCTGGTGCTCTTTGTGTGATGGAGTTTTTTTTCTTTTTTTTTTCTTCAATGAAATGGATGTATTATATTTTAGTCCGATAATGTTTAATATTTTTAGGGGATTTTATGGTACTGACTTATATTTCTGTTGTAGTTATAATCCATTTATTCACTTTTTGAGCATAGACCTGAAAATGAAATTTCAAAGTTATACTGTTGTAAATCTTGAATGCTTTTGAGCACAGACTTAAGCCGGGGACACACCTAACGATTAGCTGAAACATTCTAAGACTGAACTGAACACACATACCGATTGTTTCCTGCGACTGAAGCAGATTTATATACTTACACATGGAATTTGAACACCGACTGTAATCGCAGACTGAACGCGACTGGACGCGTTTGAGCGCGATCAGTCATAAGTATCAATTTACATTCATAATCGGCCTTACAATCGTTAAGTGTGTGCGCGGCTTTAAGTCTGGTCTCTTTTTTTTAAGAAGATACTTGGCAGGTTATTGATGAAGTGAAACAAGTAAAAAAAAAAATAGGTGAAATTAAAAAAAGGTTATAGAATTTTACGTTTATTGTTATGAAAAATTCACAAAAATACTATTTTCAATTTTAATATGAAATGTATATTTTCCAAAACGGCAAGAAAATCAAAGTTGTGTTGCAAATTTGAGTTGGATATCTCAAAAAATGAGCTTTCAGTAAGATTTTGTTTGGGTGCAGTACCAAACGTTTCCACTAGATGAAATTTGTTTCCCATTCATTTCAAATGGTGTCATTTTTGACCGCAAGGAGCAAAAATTAAAAAGTGTGACTTTTTTTTTTTTTTTTTTTTTTTNTTTTTTTAGAAATATTTAACCTTTTCGTATCATGTTAATGATTTGTGTGTGTGTGTTCACATAGCAAGTTTTCTACCATTCTGATTAAGTAAAAAACTTAAAATTGTTAAGTCAAAAATGACCGAAGAGCACCAGAGGGAAATGTCTTTGTCTTTGTTTTTGTCAATTCAGTGGAAGTCATTGGGCACGAAAACTGTTTGGTTATCAACATTCTTCAAAACTTCATTTATGTTCCAAAAATGGCTCTTTAAATCTTCAGGGGCAGCGAGAGGGAGGAAAACATTCATCAAAATCTAATACTACAAGTGGACCTCTGAGGCAAAAAATTATTAAAATATGATGCTTGAAAAATATATGACCCGTTTAACACTTAAAGTCAGCATCTAATCAATGAGCTGTTCAGACACTCCATCATACAGAGGTCTTGCATGTGTGTGTGTGTGTCTGTGTGTGTTTACTGTATTCACTGTCCATTGGCGTTTAACTGTTCAAATCTCTGTGGTTTTCTGAAGTGCTGTTGGTGCAGTCCAGCAGCTTCTCTGACAAATAAATCTGTGAAGTCTCTGTACCACTCCAGACCTTGGAGTGTTCGGATATAACAGGCCGATCTGATGCTCCTTCACGTTCCAGTCTGGCTAAATGATTAACCCGTCGCCTTGTGACACTTTGGGTCTTGATCTGCAACTGCCAGCCCTTGTTGGGGAGAAAACGAGCTGTTTTTTGGTTATAACTTACCTGGGGTGTTTTCAAAGAAAATTCACCCTGTTTATTTTATATATATATACATTTTTTATCTTCCTGTGAAATGTCAGACTTCTCTCTGGTGGCGTATGCAGGACTTCCACCAGCATGTAGTCTGTTTAAACCCAGACTCTTTCTTAAAAAACAAATACAAGCTCGCATTCATTTTTGAGAGCAATGCCGCATTTCAAAATGCACAAGTCCCGCCCTACATTTTATAAATAATCAGCTACACTCGGATGTGCGTCACAGTCAAAAGAAAATATCTGTTGCTACTTCCATTTCACTGCGACCCCATGAAATATTTTGATGCTTTTTATAGGATATGCATTAGCAGGAAGCTGGAGTGAGACATATCAAAGAGCCCATCAAATTTAATAATGATAATAAACAAAATGTAGCCATTTGGATTTTGTTTACATCACTGCAAGAAACCATCATTTGCTAGTTGTTATTGGACATTTTCATCGTAAAGAGCATCTGATTGGACAAAAAAAATCATATACGCCCCTAAGTACAAGATGAGTCATACAATACTGTTTATTTTATTTTCTCAGAGAAAGACTGTTATAAATATATCAATGTCGTGTGGTGAAATTCTGGTGGCTTTGGTAAATACACCGACATATGTTATTGCAAGAGATGCTGTTGTCAGGTGGCGTTAAGGGCATGTGTTTTTATTGGAGGAAAATAAAGTTTGTCATGCGCCACAAATAGATTTTTGCCCTCAAGGCAAGACAGTCAGTTTGGTTTCACAGCATGTGTTTTCGCAAGAACTGAAGGTTAGCTTAAGACCTTGAAACGGTCAAGGTTTTGCATGTGGCGTGGGCCAGATTCGAACGTCAGAATCAAGTAGAAAGCGGCGTGTTTGAGACAGAAGGTGTCTTTAGGAAGTTCAAAGACCCATTTTAACCCTCGTTCTTTGATTGCCTGCCAACAGCGTCTAAAATTAGTTTGAAATGAAGCATCTTATCTGCCGTGGCTCAGGGAAACAGCAAAGCGTTTCTGTGCTGGTATTTTTTTTTTTGAATGGCACAGCGGCAGCACTATAGCCTGTGTCTATTTTGGGCTCTTCCTTGTAGCACTTGCTCAGCATGAGGATGTGTGGGAGCCAGAGCGGAGCAAGTCTGATGCCAGAGAAATGGAAAGCCATTACAACAAATTGATGGCTATGGTTGATTTATGCTGGATAGGCAGAGGCCATGAAAGATGTATGTTTTTCATAAATCGATAGCCTTTCCAGTGTCAAAAGGACCTTGAAACTGATACAGGTTTTCCATTTCTCAAATAATAGGTTAAGACTTGGATAGATCAAGCAGGTTCTTAGAGCAACTGTCCAATGAATATCCTATAGTCATTTATCATCATCACTATAGGAATGGAAACGGTAAAGAATTTAATGATTCTGGCTTTGATCCCAGTCTCTTAACATTTCCATTATTGATTCTTTTAGTGCTTTCGAAGAAGTGCACATCAATATTTGCTCCTCACTGACACTGATTTATAGGGATAGTTCACACAAAAATGAATATTTTCATCATTTTCTCACCCTTATGTCATTCCGAAACTGTATCTGTTCTCTTTAATACAGTGGAAAAACACACTCCAAAAGAAGCTCAATTATCCAAATGACTCACAATATTACAAAGCTTACGAATTATAATAGCCTTGTGTAAGGAACAGACCAAAATCTAGGCCCAAGTTGTTATTCACTGAATATATTGGTCACATTCTGTTTTATTTTAGACGGTCTACTTCTACCAAAGACTCTAGCTGCGTCCCAATTCGCGTACTTATGCACTGTTCTATGACGTTTTTAAATATAAATAGTGCGAGTAGTGCGTTCACACAGAAAATTCCAAAAAGAAAAAGTGCACTTTAAATACCCGGATGATGCACTAAATTAACGGAAAAAACGAAGTGTGGAATGTTGGACACTTCGTGCACTCAACTGTCGCAGCTTTAATTATGTAGCGGAGGGGAAGGGAGGATCAGACTCCGTTGTTAAATGACAAAATAACCTTATACAATTCACGCACTACATGGATGAGTGCATAGTGCACAAGTACATAGTGTATAGTGCGTCATTTGGGACGCAACTTCTGTATAAAAGAGACAATTTTTGTCTCGCCAGACAATCCCTGCCGAGTCTCAGGTCCGGCAGGGATTGTCGGTGAGGGGAGTGAATGTCCAGCGCTCTCCCCACCCTCAATGCCATGACTGAGGTGAGACCCTTGAGCAAGGCACCGTACCCCCAACTGCTCTCTGGGCGCCGCAGCAATGGCTGCCCACTGCTCTGGGTGTGTGTTCACGGTGTGTGTGTTCACTGCTGTGTGTGTGCACTTGGATGGGTTAAATGCAGAGCACAAATTCCGAGTATGGGTCACCATACTTGGCCACATGTCACATGTCATGTCACTTCAATCGCTGATTGGTAAAGTTGGCTCTTCCAGCCTGAAAATGCTGTTCTTTTTGTCATGATTTTATCGTTTAGAAACATAATTTATGAGACAGTTGTTATCAGATTTCACTGGTGATTTTATCGAAAGCTTGGTGAACAGCTTTGGAGAATGTCATGTTTCCTCATTCAAAGAGATAGGATCTGCAATTGCATGACTGAAATAGAGGCATTTCAAAGATGGCTGCCGAGTAGAATGACTTGCGTGAAAGGGACTTTGCTTCCACTTTTGTGTTTTGTGGAACAAAGAATGTCATATGGGTTTGGAACTCTTTAGTATTTTACTATAACCTTAAGTTTAAAATATAAACCAATAACTCGCAAGACTGAAAGAGTGGAAGAATGCATGCAGTGAAGAACCGTTAACAGAACTTTCCTCTAGTTTTGTTTAAATTTAAACAGTTCTGAAAAAGAACCTGTTCTCAATTCCCAAATCTAATCATCACCATCATTGTTTGTCAGTGTATTTCAGTTTCTCTTATTCTGCCGCTTTTGATGGTTTTGCCCTCAGAGGAAGAATGAGACATCTGAGATCTGCTGAATGCAGCTCTGTCAAGAAAAAGAGTTGTTTTCATTAAAGTCAGATGTGCAAGAGTGATTGAAGGAACAATAGAGACATGTCTACGTTCTTATTGAACTAGTTAATGTTCTTCTCAAATTGCTTCGTGCTGTGCTCTAATTTCATTTATTTTTTTATGCAGAACTTCCTGGAAGGTGTATTAAGCAGTCGAAGCATGCATTTGTGATTGTTAGTCAACCATGAAAACAGTTTTGTCATCATTTACTCCCCTGTTGCTTCAAACCTGTGATTTTTTTTTTTTCTTATGAACCTCACAAAAGGAGAAACTTAGCAGAATTTTAAATCTTCTCCACTTTAGTTTTCAAATCTTTTTCATTTGTTTATATGTTCAGCTATTCAAGACTCGTTGTGCCAGTTTTGTTTAAAGTGATGCAAGGCGCCATTGATACTCATGGACCATGTGACCAATCACAATGCACATAATATGCTTTAATATGCAGAAGTTTTGCAGTATCTGTAGTGAATAAGAACGTGTTTTTTTTGTTTGTTTTTTTGTCTCTTTTTTTGTCGTTCACTCAAGCAGTGTGGTTTTTTTGGTTATTGTTTTTTTAGTATACTATTATAGAATTTATATAGTGGATGGCAGTTGAGTGCACTAATCAGCAAGGAGTGAACTAAATGTAGCGAGAAATATTACATTGTTCGTCTGAGAGCTGTCGCAGAAACCACTTTGTCACATGGGCTACATCTAATCCTACATGTAGCATACTTTAAAAATAATAACAGTCAACTTTTGTTTGTAATTATACATACCTCCGTGCCAGATTTGTAGTTTAATTTAAGTTATATTGATGCAATAGATATACATTTGGTTTGGCGCTATCACCCGACTATTATGAGATTAATTAATTAAAGAATATTTAGGCCCGGTTTCACAGACAGGGCTTAGATTAAGCCAGGATTAGGCCTTAGTTCAATTAGGACATTTAAGCAGCTTTTATAAACATGCTTTAGAAAAAAACATTACTTATGTGCATCTTGAGACAAAACAGTGGCACTGATATATTTTAAGATGTCAGTGCAAGTTGCTTTCAGTTAAAACAGCTCAAACATGCATTTGAGTCTAGGACTAGCTTAAGCCTTCTCTGTGAAACTGTGAAATTTGATCATGACTGTTTCTTGTGACTTTTACCTCTCTAAAACTAGGTATCAGCAACAGCTAGGTAACGATGTTGGTGGCTACTCATCATTTTAATGTAATGTCATCACTAAATTCGACTAATTTGGACAGTCATTCTAAAAGTGTGTTTTTTTTTAATGAGAAGTTAAAGGGTTAGTTCACCTCAAAATGAAAATTCTGTCATTAATTACTCGCCCTCATGTCGTTCCACATCCGTAAGACCTTCGTTCATCTTAAGAACACAAATTAAGATATTTTTGATGAAATCTGATGGCTCAGTGAGGCCTGAATCGCCAGCAAGACAATGAACACTTTCAATGCCCAGAAAGGTGTTAAAAAAACATATTTAAAATAGTTCATGTGAGTACAGTGGTTCAACCTTAATGTTATGAAGCAACGAGAATACTTTTTGTGTGCCAAAAAATCAAAATAACGACTTTTTTAACGAATCTTTTGTTTTCGACTCAGTGGTTCGGAGCGTGTATCAAACGATTTCAAGCAGCCAAAGTTGCATGAACCATTGAAATTTCGAAATGCTTATGACGTAATGAAGCCTTTTTTACTGAATTCACGTGACTTTGGCAGTTTGATACGCGCACTGAACCACTGAGTCGAAAACAAAAGATGCGTAAAGCTTCGAAGCCTTATGAAGCAGTGTTTAGTTCAGTGACGAGTGCTAAATATTGTTGAATTAAGTTATTTTGTTTTTTTTTGGCACACAAAAAATATTCTCGTCGCATCATAACATTAAGGTTGAACCACTGTAGTCACATGAACGGTTTTAAATATGTTTTTTAATACCTTTCTGGGCGTTTGAAAGTGTTAATTATCAATGCAGGCCTCACTAAGCCATCGGATTTCATCAAAAATATCATAATTTGTGTTCTGAAGATGAACAAAGGTCTTACGGGTGTGGAACGACATGAGGGTGAGTAATTAATGACAGTATTTTCATTTTTGGGTGAGCTAACCCTTTACAGCTTCGCATCGGGAATTTTTTTTAAATAAAAACAACACTTTTATTGGGGAAAGTTACTTTTAAAATTAATGCGTTACTTAGTGACTTTTTATGGAAAGTTATGCATTGCGTTACTTTTGCGTTAACTTCTCTCACCTGGGCTGGGCTGGCTTGTTTGTTTTTAAAAACAAAAAAGGCCCTTTCATGCCAAAAGTGAAATAAATAAGCCTCAGGCTGAAGGAAATGCAAATTCATGCCTGTACAGTATTTTTTTTTATTTATTTATTTTTTAAAATAAGCTCAGGTATTTCGTTGTAAAAGAGATTAGTTACTTGAGAGAATTGTTTTTAGGGATTTGACAGAATCCCCTTTACCTTTCAGTCTTGTGTGTAAAAGAGCAGCATGAACAGTCTTCAAAGTTTCTCCTTTTGTGTTCCATGGAAGAAGTAATGCGTGTTTGAAACAGCATGACGGTGAATAAAACATGACAAAATATGAACTATTTTAAATTTCTGAACCTCAAGAAAACCACAGTCTAAATCAACAAAGCAGGATGTAGCGTTTCTAGTTAACAGATGAGGAACAGTCTAGCATTTAATTGGTGGTCAAACATTGTGGTTAGTTTGATAATGGACATTAAAGGATGATGTAACATTAAGTCAGACATGTTTTTAAGATGTGTAATTTCTGTGCACTGGTGGCACCTACAAATCAACACTTTCAGTTTTGTCTGCATATCAAGGAGAAAGTGGCAAAACAAATGAAACTCTTCAGCTTCAAACACCTACGCTTTTTGATCCGTCAGCATTAACTACACTGAAATGATTGGCCGGGCCTAAATGGTTTCCTGTAGATGTATGTGAATGTCTGCGGATGATAATTACTCATCTCTGAAAATCTCACTTCCATTTGTGTGACTGACGTCTCTGATTGCACTGCCATTTGGTGCATGAAAACATCTGATAAGACTGGTCCTCTCAGTGCAGAAGGTGCGATTTTTAAAACGTTTTGCTCACAAAGGAAGTAACAGCTGACGTCAACAGGAAATTAAACAGGGAGCTGGTCTGTTATTTCATCTTCGCTATATAATTAAGTCTGTGTTGAGAGACTGGCCACACAAAAGCAAAATAGCACAGTTAGAGATCTCAATTTAGTAGTAGCTAAATTGTTTTCCTATTTGTGTGTGTGTGTGTGTGTGTGTGTGATTTCCTTGAATAACAATCTATTCACTGTTCATTATTTTGTCTTCCAGAAACAGTGTATTGTGGTTTTAATGGGTGTTTCTTCTTCCTGTTGCCTATAGAATAAGGTGGTGACTGTGGATAACATGAAGGTCAAACTCCAGGTAAGCAAACACAAGTTCATTGTCTGTTTACATACCTCTGGTTTGTGGTCTTTGCGGAGACAAGCATCAGTATGTGTGAGTACTTTATTGAACTCATCCTGTACAGTACAGTTTGAAGGTGTCTCAAATCATGTGACTTGAACAGACGTCTGCTGTTAGATTTTCACCTTGCACATAAAAAGCGGATTACAAAAATCTCATAGCTTTGGAGTGAGCCAGAATATCATAAAGACCAGGGAGTGAACTCTTGACTTGGACCAGACAAAATGTACTTGCAACCGACCATAACACCTTAGCAACCACCTGGGAATGCCCTAGCAACCAGCCAGGCTGCTCTAGCATTGTGGTGGTGTGTGTTTTGCAACGCTTCTCACATTTATTCAGAAAATTGAGTTTGGTTGGCCTCCTTGCCTGTTCAAAGATCAGGTTTATTACATCAGGACAAAACCACATAACAAAATATTCTGAATGCATTTGAGGGTTTCCACTTCGCCTCATTTGTGATTCATGTTGATGTATTCCTGATGTGTAAATGAAGCCTCAGCTGTTATCGCTTCTCTCCTGCAGATTTGGGACACAGCCGGTCAGGAGCGGTTCCGCAGCGTCACTCACGCGTACTACAGAGACGCTCAGGGTAAATATGACACCTTCACTGAGAAATCTGACTAATCATCTTCTAATAGACTTCATTACTGGTGTCGTGTCTTATTAAAGCAGTGAGTCACGAGAGGCCGCGAGTTATCGTGATTTTTACCACGGTGTTCTTACCCGCGAAACAAAGTGGAGTAAACTGGTAAAATCACTGATGTTCAGCCTCGAGTGATATTCCTATTTATGAATCGCATAGTAGTAGCAACAATATAATAAAATGTTTAATAATTCAATAAATATTTTCATGTTTTTTTCTTTGCTTTGCTTTGATTTGCGTTTTGTTTTGTTTTGTGTTGGGTTTTGCTTTGCTTTTTTGCTTGCTTTGCTTTGCTTTGCTTTTTTGTTTTGTTTTGCTTTGCTTTTTTGTTGCTTTGCTTTGCTTTTTTGTTGCTTTGCTTTTTTGTTTTCTTTGCTTTTTGTTTAGTTTTTAGTTTTTTTTATTGCTTTAAGTGAATTGAATAAATATTGCTTAAATGTTCATTGCATTTCAGTATATTTTTATTTCTTCGGTCATTGAAAAATGACTTCTTAGGTGTGACCGTAAACTGGTCAAATCTAATATTCAGCCTCAAGTGACTTTAATGCTTATATAAAATAGTGGTAACAACAATATAATAAATTTATAACAATATAATACATTTATATCTAAATAATAAATAGATTTTTTTTTTTTATTCAGTAAATATTGCCAAAAATGCATGTTCATTGCATTTATGCAATTCTGTGGAAATGTTTCTGTCATTAAACTACTGTACATATGTACATACACTCACTGGCCACTTTATTAGGTATGCCTTCCTGGTACCGGGTTAGACTCCCTTTTGCCTTCAGAACTGCCCATGGTGACCTTAAAAAGAAACTGTGATGTGCTGCAGCATCTAAAAAGATACATTTTCTCCATGGCATAGATTCAACAAGGTGCAGGAAATATTCCTCAGAGATTTTGGTCCATATTGACATGATAGCTCCACACACTTGCTGCAGATTTGTCGGCTGCACATCCGTGATGTGAATCTCCTGCTCCACCACATCCCAAAGCTGCTCTATTGTATTGAGATCTGGTGACTCTGGAGTCAGTTTCAGTAAAGTGAACTCTCTGTCATGTTCAAGAAACAAGAAACCAGTTTGAGAATATTTGAGCTTTGTGACATGGCATCAGAAGATGAGTACACTGTGGTCATAAAGGGATGGACGTGGTCAGCAACAATACTCTGGTAGGCTGTGGCGTTTAAACGATACTAATGGGCCCAAAGTGGATCGATGCTTTAATGCCAAATTCTGACCTACCATCTGAAAGTCGCTGCAGAAATCACTCATCAGACCAGGCAATGTTTTTCCGATCTTCTTTTGTCTGAGTTTGGTGAGCCCATGTGAATTGTAGCCTCAGTTTCAAGTTCTTATCTAACAGGACTGGCATCGGTGTGGTCTTCTGCTGCTGTAGCCCATCTGCATCAAGGTTCGACATGTTGTGCTTTCAGAGATGCTCTTCTGCAGACCTCGGTTGTAACGAGTGATTGAGTTACAGTTGCCTTTCTATCAGCTCAAACCAGCCTGGCCATTCTTCTCTGACCTCTGGCATCAACAAGTCATTTTCACCCACAGAACTGCCACTCACTGGATATTTTCTCTTTTTCAGACCATTCTCTGTAAACCCTAGAGATGGTTGTGCTTGAAAATCCCAGCAGATCAGCAGTTTCTGAAAAACTCTGACCAGCCCATTTGGCAGCAACAACCATGCCATGTTAAAAGCCACTTAAATCACCTTTCTTCCCCATTCTGATGCTCAGTTTGAACTTCAGCAGATCATCTTGACCATGTATATATGCTTTAAATGCATTGAGTTTCTGCCGTTCCGAGTTGAACAGCTGCACTTAATAAAGTATATTGGCATTAAATCAGTCATCAATAGCCATTAGATCTGCTCTCTAGTTATTGATATTTCTTCAATCATTGAAAAACCCATATTAGTTGACCACTGGTCTGAAAAAAATCTTTACCTAGCAGTCAGTTTCTCAGTAGAGCATTTAATTTTAATCTCAGTCTCTGAGTGAAGCGTTCTGCGCTGCAGTGAAGTGTACGTACAGTTCCTGATGAACACGGCAGACTTGAGTCAGAGTTTAATTGCTAATAAAGCTCAGCTCTGAATCATACAGTATGACTTGAACATACTGTCCTTTCCATTACAGCTCTGCTGCTGCTGTATGACATCACGAGAAAGTCCTCCTTCGACAACATCAGAGTAAGACAAACAAACACTTTAAGACATTTGAAAATGTTTATTTGATGTTCTTATTTCATTGCTGTTAGTGTGGGTTGTGAAATGACCTTCATTTCTGCTGCAGATGTGTTTCTTGTCCTTCAAAGTGTTTTTGTTGTTTTTGCATGTCTATTGCTACACAGGCCTGGCTGACTGAAATCTATGAGTACGCACAGAAGGATGTGGTCATCATGTTGCTTGGCAACAAGGTAAGTGGGACTTCCTGAGACAACTAAGATAAGCAGACCCTCTTTAAAGGTACAAATAATGTTTTAATGCATATGCAGACACACACACACACACACATTTTTATATATATATATTTTTATGTGCTTTATACTTTTCTGTCTTTAATGCAGTAATGTGTAATTTTAGCAAATAATTCATTTCAGGCACAAGCATTTTTACCACATCTTTCATTTTTTGATGTGCGGTTAGGGTGTGTTCTGGTGTAACTGCACTAACTGGTTTTGCGCTGGATTAGATAGCACCCCCTAATGGACTGATTGAGCCAGAAAGCTGATGAATCTTCCGGGGTACAATACAAGCTGTTTCACAAAAAAAAAAAAAAAAAAAAAATTTGTCCCTCNAAAAAAAAAAAAAAAAAATCAATTTGTCCCTCGAGCAAAAAAATCAGAAGAGAAGGATAAAAAAGGACTAAAATCGTCCACAAGACTTAGGCATTATATGTGTCAACATGACACTAGTTTGATAGTGTAGTTAAAGGTACACTATGTAAATTTTGGCCCTCTAGTGGTTATAAAATAAAACACTGTTTTAATTGTGCTTCATCTCTGTGTGGATGAATATGGTTCATGGCACCTGTAAACTGATGGAAATCTAAAAATGATGAAATCTGAGCATGTAAGTGCCATATTTTATGCTTTTTTTGACTAATTGGAAACAATAATGTTTTTAAATTAATGATGTTACAAAAATTGTTAAAACGTTTGCTAGACTGATAAGGTTAAACATTAAATTTGTATAACTTCATAGCATTAACAAAGGTTTAAAAAAATGCTGTAAAAATGTATTTCTCATTCTTTGTTCATGTTAATCAAAGTGTTAGTTCACACGAAAATTAAAATTATCCTATAATTTACTCACCCTCAAGCTAGGTATATTTGACTTTCTTCTTTCAGTCAAACACAGTCTGAGTTATATTAAAATATATATTCTGGCTCTTCCAAGCTTTATACTGGGAGTGATTGGAAACCGAGATTTTGAAGCCCAAAAAAGCACATCCATCCATCATAAAAGTAATCCATACGGCTCCAGGGGGTTAATAAGGGCCTTCTGAAGCGATGTGTTTTTGTAAGAAAAATATCCATGTTTATAACTTTATAAACTATAACCACTGACTTCTGTACACGAGTCTATTCCGGTGGAAGAGTGAACTCTGACCCGACATATTGACGAACGCGGAAGCGCAGAGGAGAGAGCAAAACAAAACACCGGTCACGAATTAGAAGTCTAAAGCAAGAATTTTTAAAGAGAAATGTCAGAGAATTTTGATATAAGAGTAGAAGAGCTTGAGTTTGTTGCACAACCCTATTTGTTTGAACTGCAAGAGGTGTCTACTCTCACCTAAGCTTACGGTTCTCCAACATCCTACTTCTTGCGCCAGAACTCGACTCTCTCGTGAATGTGCGGACGGACGTTACCGCAAGCTAGTGAGTACAGTTATAATTATGGATATTTTTCTTACAAAACCATGTCGCTTCACTTCAGAAGGCCTTTATTAACCCCCTGGAGCTGTATGGATTACTTATATGATGGATGGATGTGCTTTTTTGGGCTTCAAAATCTCATTGGGCTTCACTCCCATTATAAAGCTTGGATATTTTTTTAATATAACTCTGATTCTGTTTGACTGAAAGAAGAAAGTCATATACACCTAGGATGGCTTGAGGGTGAGTAAATCATGGGATAATTTTCATTTTTGGGTGAACTAATCCTTTAAGGCATTAACAAAGATTACTGGAGTGTG
Organism: Anabarilius grahami; assembly: GCA_003731715.1. Classification (NCBI taxonomy): domain Eukaryota; kingdom Metazoa; phylum Chordata; class Actinopteri; order Cypriniformes; family Xenocyprididae; genus Anabarilius; species Anabarilius grahami. Next base: position 918,855 of record RJVU01026436.1, read on the forward strand.
TTTGACAACAAACTACTATTTCAGACTTTGTTTAATTCAGTGTGTTACTTGCCCATTCCTAGTCATTTTTTTTGTGAAATTTACTGGCAGTTTCTGAGTGAAAATTGTTTCTACATATGCCAACTTTGTAAATGTTTACAGAGAAAAACTGAGCATCATACATTAAATGACTGAGAATCACACAGACTTTCAAGTCATTCCAAACGCAGCAAACTCACACAGAAGCATACTCCTCGTTTCTATGACACGCATGACAAATGACAACAATATGTGTTCCAAAATCGGCTCAAAATATCAAACGTTTAATATCCTCTGACTGGATGGAATCAAAGACTGAAGCTAAAACATCAGAGATGTGCTCATTATACACTATGCCATTTTCTGTGAAATGTCAACTCCGACTGACCAAAATCTGCAGACTGTCTCTGACTTTGCTACTAGCGTTGACTCGTCCAGACTGCAAATTGAGGCAAAGCTTTGTGTGAAAGTTGTGTAGTGTAAGTCAGACTTTAAGCAATATCACATGAGTGCTGATATTCAGACTAATGCACATTGTTTTTATACAGCAGTTCAAAATCATTCCAAACAAAGCCAACTGTGACTCTGTTCCTGAATTCATCAGTGGAACTGGTTAAGCGATCTATTCAGTGACTTACTTAAAGACTTGTTAATTGTTGCCATCTATTGGTGTAATGATTTAACCAGCAAAAAGAGTAACTGAAATATCCCCACCACTAAAGCACAGCCTGACAGTCTGTCTGGGATGCAAAAACGCAGACAAGCAAAGTAATACAAATAGAGAAATGTCCCAGTGTTGGACTTTTGGAACATTTTTCAGGAATACTAGCTTAGTTTACTTTCACTGTAAATGCATTACTATAAACACTGAGGGAAGTTTTGTGGTAACTGCATGCCAAAAAAATACTCCTAGGGCTTAACCCTATAAAGCCTACTATATTGTATTTGATATGCAAATTATCAAGAAAATCAAATGTTTGCTGAAAAACCTGTTGCACACAATCTACTACATGCCATCCGTCGTCTGACTGATAGTTCATACTGTTTTAGCAAGTAAAAGGCCTTTCGGGATTTCTGCTGTGAAATCTTTACTGATTTTTTTATGAAGTAAATGTAAGAATAGCTACTCTTTTGTTAGTAATATTTCTAGATGAACACTTACTGGACTGAAGCAGCTTAGCTTTACTTGATTATCCACACTTTTTTGAAAAATCATGTTAAAATGTATCAAATATGATCAATCAATCTTTTGAGGAAGGTTTATCTGTTCATCTCTCAATCATCATTGTATTGCATTATATGTTTTAAAACTACAGAGCTTTGATAATAAAACTAAGCTTACTAAGACATTATTGGGAGATGTAAGTAGTCTGACCATATAAATATTAGCATCTGCACCAAATAGCATGTTTTTGCTCAGTTTGCGCCTCTGAATAAAAATGAGTTTTTTCCCTCCTCGAGTGTGAGTTTCATATTCTCACTGGATCGTACTATATGAGTCATAAAAGCCTGATGTATCAAATATTATATGCAAAGAAAACTTTTTTTTTTTTTTTTAGATTGTCTACATTTTATTTAAATTGGTTCAATAAACTGTTCCATTTAAAAAATGCTATTTTTTCCCTCACTATTATTTCATATGTCAGACTTTATAAGGTAAACTTGTATTCATCCCAGAATGTTTCTTTAATAAAATCATAACAGCTTATTAAAATCTGGACCTTTTATTCACACTCTTGTTGGTTAATTTTGCTTTGTAGGATAACAAGGTCATGTATTTGTGGGTAGTTTCACTTCGGTAAGTCTTTCAGAAGCTCAAATATAAATGTATTAATGTTATCCATGTGTGTTTGTGTTCCTCCAGTCAGACATGACTGCTGAGAGGGTCATCACACATGAAGAAGGGGAGAAGCTGGCTAAGGTATGAGTGGACATGTATTTAACACACATGCTTCCATATACCTGCTCTTACAAATGACCAGTGAACAGTTATTTATCTTCAGTACTTTTCTTTTTCTTTACTAAAGCAATATGGAGTCCCTTTCATGGAGACAAGTGCCAAGACTGGTGTCAATGTGGAACTCGCTTTCCATGCCATAGCAAGGTCTGAGACTTTATTTTTATATATTATATACATTAATGTGAGACAAACTAGTGTCACCATTGATAATACAGGTGCTGGTCATATAATTAGAATATATTATATAATATATTGTATATTATATTCATTCATTACTCACAGACTGATATATTTCAAATGTTTATTTCTTTTAATTTTGATGATTATAACTGACAACTAAGGAAAATTCCAAATTCAGTATCTCAGAAAATTAGAATATTAAGACCAATACAAAGAAAGGATTTTTAGAAATCTTGGCCAACTGAAAAGTATGTACATAAAGTATGAGCATGTACAGCACTCAATACTTAGTTGGGGCTCCTTTTGCCTGAATTACTGCAGCAATGCGGCGTGGCATGGAGTCGATCAGTCTGTGGCACTGCTCAGGTGTTATGAGAGCCCAGGTTGCTCTGATAGTGGCCTTCAGCTCTTCTGCATTATTGGGTCTGGCATATCGCATCTTCCTCTTCACAATACCCCATAGGTACTGGTAGCTTTGGCACTGTGTGCAGGTGCCAAGTCCTGTTGGAAAATGAAATCTGCATCTCCATAAAGTTGGTCAGCAGCAAGGAAGCATGAAGTGCTCTAAAACTTCCTGGTATACGGCTGTGTTGACCTTGGACCTCAGAAAACACAGTGGAACAACACCAGCAGATGACATGGCACCCCAAACCATCACTGACTGTGGAAACTTTACACTGGACCTCAAGGAACATGGATTGTGTGCCTCTCCTCTCTTCCTCCAGACTCTGGGACCCTGATTTCCAAAGGAAATGCAAAATTTACTTTCATCAGAGAACATAACTTTGGACCACTCAGCAGCAGTCCAGTCCTTTTTGTCTTTAGCCCAGGAGAGATGCTTCTGACGCGGTCTGTTGTTCAAGAGTGGCTTGACACAAGGAATGCGACAGCTGAAACCCATGTCTTGCATACGTCTGTGCGTAGTGGTTCTTGAAGCACTGACTCCAGCTGCAGTCCACTCTTTGTGAATCTCCCCCACATTTTTGAATGGGTTTTGTTTCACAATCCTCTCCAGGGTGCTGTTATCCCTATTGCTTGTACACTTTTTTTCTACCACATCTTTTCCTTCCCTTCGCCTCTCTATTAATGTGCTTGGACACAGAGCTCTGTGAACAGCCAGCCTCTTTTGCAATGACCTTTTGTGTCTTGCCCTCCTTGTGCAAGGTGTCAATGGTCGTCTTTTGGACAACTGTCAAGTCAGCAGTCTTCCCCATGATTGTGTAGCCTACAGAACTAGACTGAGAGACCATTTAAAGGCCTTTGCAGGTGTTTTGAGTTAATTAGCTGATTAGAGTGTGGCACCAGGTGTCTTCAATATTGAACCTTTTCACAATATTCTTATTTTCTGAGATACTGAATTTGGGATTTTCCTTAGTTGTCAGTTATAATCATCAAAATTAAAAGAAATAAACATTTGAAATATATCAGTCTGTGTGTAATGAATGAATATAATATACAAGTTTCACTTTTTGAATGGAATTAGTGAAATAAATCAACTTTTTGATGATATTCTAATTATATGACCAGCACCTGTATATTCTGTTAGGGATTTAAATAAATATTAAAGTTGGCATGAAACTAAAGTTGATTGTTCTGACAACATTGTTGTCTGTCTGTGAAAAACGCTAAGGAAAAACTTTTCAGATTTTAGTACATCTTTGTCGTATAAATGTACCCTAAGACATATATTCATGTGAAAGAAAGAAAAAAAGTAGGGCGGGGCTTGATTTTATTCATGGGGAATTAATAGGATGGTTGTGGTTTGCTATTGGTGGATCTCATGTGAGTGACAGGTTGCCCTGCCCTCACGGCAGTAAACACATCATCAGAGAAGAGATGAGCTGCAAGAGGGAGAGGAAGTCCTTCACAGTTTGGACATGAGTGATACCTCGGATAATGTGTTTGAGACTCTTCTGGAGTAACTGCCTAGAAATGCCCTGGCAACAACCTGATCACACTGGCAACCACATAGTAATAGGCTAAGTACTACCATAGTTTGCCATAGCAACCACTTTAAACCCATTAGCAACAGCTTTGTAATGCCAATGCAGATGACTTATATAAGTGTAAAACTGTAAATCTCTCCTCTTGTGAAAAAGAACATATTACCATACTTTAAAAAAAGAACTGATTTTGGGAATAATATACTTTGAAATATATACTTAAATGGTAAGTTCACCCAAAAATGAAAATTCTGTCATTTATTACTCACCCTTATGTCGTTCTACACCCGTAAGACTAATCTTCAGAACACAAATTAAGATATTTTTGATGAAAACCAATGGCTCATTGAGGCCTGCATTGACAGCAAGATAATTAACACTTTCAATGCCCAGAAAGCTACTAAAGACATATTGCTTCATGAAGCTTCGAAGCTTTACAAATCTTTTGTTTCGAATCAGTGGTTCAGAGAGTGTATCAAACTGTCAAAGACACGTGAACCATTGAAATTTCGAAACGTTTCGAAACACTGATGACATAACACAGCCTCGTTTACTGAAATCACATGACTTTGGCAGTTTGAGATCATTTGATACATGATCCGAACCACTGATTCGAAAGAAAAGTTTGCAAAGCTTCAAAGCTTCATGAAGCAGTGTTTTGAAATCGCTGATCACTAGATATTGTTGAATAAAGTCATTATTTTGGGGTTTTTTTGCCGCACAAAAAGTATTCTTGTCGCTTCATATCGTTAAGGTTAAACCATTGTAGTCACATGAACTGTTTTAAATGTCTTTTGTAGCTTTCTGGGCATTGAAAGTGTTAATTATCTTGCTGGCAATGGAGGCCTCACTGAGCCATTGTATTTTATCAAAAATATCTTAATTTGTGTTCTGAAGATGAATGAAGGTCTTACGGGTGTGGAACGACATGAGGGTGAGTAATTAATGACTAAACCTTAAATTGAACTGAATGTAATTTTTGGACACTTTAACTGCATGTTAAATGCAATTAAATAACGATTTAAATGGATATAGAAGCCAATAAGCTGAACTTTAGAGTGTTTTGACTGACTCAAGTAGGATCTTAAGTACATCTTCATGTGTAATTTAATTATTACTTCTGTTGTCTTTGAAATCTGGTTAAAGTTACTGCTGAATGAACTGACAAGCATTTATGATAAACTAAAATATACTTAAATGTAATTTCTACTGAAACTTGTATGTGATGTATTTAAATATATTTTTAACTACACGTTTATGAAGTTTCACTTTAGTTAATTTAAAATATATTAAATGTAATATCAAATAACACCACATCAAAATAAGTGTATTCTCATATTAATGATAACATGATTTATTATAAAATGATTTGAAATGTACTTTAAAATAAAACTTATTACTATGTACTTTTTAAAAGTCTACTTAAGTGTAAGAAACAGTCATGAAAGTGACTCTCTACTGTAAGTGCACTTAAGTGGCCTTTTATTTCAGTAATATTTAAATTTTTGCAAGTAGAATGTTATAAAAAAATATTTATATACTTTAAAGATTTAAAGTACACTACAAGTGTACATTCAATACAATTAAGTGAACTTCTTTCACAAGGGCCTTCAAACTGCATAAGAACTTCAAAGTGTTTTTAATGCTTTGTCAAACAAACATTCAAAGTTTGCATTGATGATCTACTTCTAGTTACACTGAAATGGCTGGATATTCTTTTAAAATGTCACTCTTTAATCTCCACACAGAGAACTGAAGCACAGAAATCTCCAGCAGCCCCACGAGCCCAAGTTCAAGATCCACGATTACATCGAGTCTCAGAAGCAGAAGTCCAGCTGTTGCGGCAGCCTTGTGTGACAGACCTCCTCCACGTCTTCATCCGGTCAACACCTGAGATATTTCTACACAAAGACGTGTGTGTATGTGTGTGTGAATGAAACGTGCGTTATTTTGATGTGTCTGATGATCCCCCAGACCCCTGTTCGCTTTCTAGTCAGGAATATACAGCCAAATACTGCTGAGGTACATCAGAGTAATAAGCTTCTGGAGGTCTGCTTTATAAACTGCATTAATCCAGGTGTGTACAGTTTCCAGGTACGTTTGTCTGTGTAACATGTTTTTTCCGGGTTTATCTGATGGTTATAACCTCTGTCTACACACAGTATAAAATATATTGCTATTAAATTACATTATACGCCACGCAAATGTGCTCTAATTGGGCAGTGAGCTTGTGTCTGTAGTGTTTTAGTCAAAATATCAGCTTCTGTTAAGTGTTATGTTTACAATCGGTGTATATATTGACTTGAAAACAATCATAGCACAGCTTGACAGAGTCAGGCCTGATCATGTCGTAAAATGGTTTTCATTTCACATGTCACACTCACTAGTATGACTGTCTGACATGCATAGAGATTAATGTGAAATGTGAATATGGGCTGTATTGACAAATATTTTACTATTATTATTTTATTTTTTTCACAGTGATCACAAAGTGCCATGAGTATGTCCATTGTAACCACGTACACGTGTTTTGTAAGAGAGGACTTTTCGTTTTCAGTGCTTTGTTTGGGTGTTTTCCATCGTTTCATTCATTAATATTTAAAGCCACAGGGGGGCGGTGTTACACACCGAGAATTACGAATAAATAATGAGCTTATCGATTTAATTGTTGCCTTACCTTTCAAGTTCATATGTGTCCTGTACTTTTAAATAAAGTGAATCACGTGAATGTTGACTTATGGGTCTCGGTTTGGGACAAGAGAAGATGAACAAGTCTTATTTAAATGAGTAAATGCTTGTGCTGTACTATGTAAGTTGTTTTGCATAAAATCATCTGCCAAATGAATAAATGTAAATGTTATTTGATCTTGGCGAGACATTGGTCTGTGGACTGCTGTTGGTTATTTTGTGACGTCATGAGTCATGTGACCTCACACAGTGACACTGCACCTGTTTGCTAAATATTTGGCTCATGGCAAGGAGTAATGAGCAAGAAAGAACATCATATCTGTTGATTTCCTCTGCGACTCCATTTTCTATGTTCTAAGTTTTGTAACAGAATTATTAAAATCATGTTTTAATAAACCATTCTAGAGAAAACAGAACCGTAAGAACCCTAGTTACTGAGATATAATGATCTGTGTGGCAGATAGCCCCAGTTTCCCATCGAGAGTATACAGGATGAATTCAGATAATATGGATCACTATGTGGGATGTGTAGCCTTCATTTGCAAGTCTGTGTGCACATTACTAGACTCTAGCTGGGTGCCATGTGATTGAAATCCTCTGATTTCATGCCTGTAAAAGAAAAGACCGGAAAAATAAAACATTTATCTGAGGTTTTTATGCAACAAAATATGGATTAAAATCGTGAAACTACACTTTTTCAGTTCAACTGGAAAAAAACTGATAGGAAAAGATTCTGCTTAAAGGTGTTTGCTACCTTGTTTTTTCTTTGTTTCCTTCATATATGTCTCACTTACACTGTCTCTTTTGAAACGCACCAACTTTTGACAAAATTTTGGGATTTGGCAGAGGAAATGAAGCCGTATTTATTTATGCCCTTTAATGTGACAAATTGTGTCATTTTCTTAAAGCTAATATACATTTTAATTTTATTTAAATTGGTTTACACTCTAAAAAATGAATAAATGTTCACCTTTTGATTGATATTGTTGCCTCTATAATTGTCTGATTTTTTTATGATTTATTTTATTTTGGGTTCATCTTAAGCCAGCCATATGGTAATTTTTAAACAATATTTGAGTTAATTTATAGCATCAAATAAACATGAATGAACATGAGAAGGAATGTTGTTTCAAACACGGAAAGACGTAAATACACACCATTTTTCAAGTTCAAGTCCACCGAGGTTAATCTTCTAACTCCTGACTGCTTTGTCAGACAAAATGGCGAATTTGGCGTTATGATTGGTTAGATCGCTTGTCAATCAAACTCGCGGCAAAGGGTCAATTGCAATAATATCATCTTTACGTGGGTTGTGTATCGGCACGGCTCCTCAGCGCGGATGAATCTAATGTTTGCTGTACTTCGGAATCACAGATTATAATCTTGCAAGTATGACCAAAATAAGAATTTTCACCGGAAAATGTCATCTGAACAAGTAAGTAACAAATCTGCCACTTTCTGACCAACTGAGGAAAAAAAGCATTACAATAAATCCCGCTGCCAATGATAAAATCTAACGATCTCTTAGCTCGGATCACGTCAAACCGTGCAAATTATTATTATTGTTATACTTTGTTCTTAAATTGTTAATGTTAACAACATCAGCATTGCGTGACTACTGTATGTGTATTTAGTGTGTATTAGTGCGCTACCTGTAGATTTCAATTTCTGTATCCACTCCGCAGTCCGAAGTCTTTTGCTTTTTGACTATGGGTGAATCTCCAGATGTCACTGGTGATTGTCATTTTGACCTTTCTGGATTACAATCCGCCATCAAAATGATAAGTTTAATTATTCCAGCTGCTGTGAGAAACGCTATAAATGATCCGCCATCCTCACGTGATTTAGCCTACTAGCTGGGACTTGTTTTTTATGTAAACAGATATGACGTAAAGACGAATGGCGACATGCTCAAATTTCCCGCAGAAACCCACCAGTACCACCCGAATTATAAAACATTATTACAAGCTTACCGTTTTGAATCGGGCTAAGGTAAGGAGATAGTTTTGAACGCTGGCTGGTTATGTACTTGCTCAAAAATTGTTTTGGGTATTTTTAAACCAAATTACGGACTGCAGCTTTAGATAAAACTACCTTGCATGTCGGGATAAACATTTAACCCAATCGCTGGGTTTTTCCATATTTAACCCAACTTGGGTTGTTTTTAACCCAGCATAATATTAATCAAAATTTTAAATCATATTTTATGTATGTAATTTATACATTATGTAGGCTATATGTTAATTACAGGCCTACATCTGTTTCTCTTTTTTGTTTGAAGCAAAAACGGTCATTCCAGAGAGATTTGTGTCATTTGTGAATTGTGCGGATGACATCACAGCAAGTAACAGAAGTCGAAAGTGCGAAAAAAAGAGAAAAAGTCCCAGAGAATGAGATGACCCCAGTTCACCCTTCTTTCAGCTGAAGTGTGCAGGGGAGGAGGAGGCTCTAGAGGAGTCACTCCTCCATGGGCTGGATTTGGATGTTGATGTGCTGCCGATCAAACACTCGAACACTAGAACTTTCTCTTCATACTTTATCAACAACAAATCCCTGCATTTCCTGAGACCGAGCGGGTTAACATGCTTCATCCGTGAGCACCTGAGCGCAGGACTCTCAGTTATTCTTAATTTCTATTTATTTATCTATCAGATTAAGTCAACAGGTGACTCGCGTGATGCCCAGCCAGACTCTGCGCCCGCGACTGTGCGTCCTGGAGAAGGGCGAGAACGGATACGGCTTCCATCTGCACGGAGAGAAGGGCAAAACCGGCCAGTTTATCCGCCTGGTGGAGCCCGACTCCCCCGCTGAGCTGTCCGGTCTGCGCGCGGGCGACAGGCTGGTGTTCGTGAACGGAGAGCGCGTGGAGAGCGACAGCCATCAGCAGGTCGTGGCGAGGATACGCGCGAGCGCCGTGAGCCTGGAGCTCATAGTGGTGGACATGGACACCGACGAGCTGATGAAGAAACACGAGCTGAAGTGTGTGAGGGAGTTTGTCACGGAGGGCATTCCTGTGCCTGAATGTGATGAGGAGCCCGAGATCAGCGACGAGATGATGCGGGACGACACACCGCCGCCGCCCCCGGTGCCGGAGAGGAACGGAGAGATCATTCCCGTTTACATTCCCGCGGTGGAGAAGCTCAGAACATCCGTGAGCTCAGAGATGGTGAGACACCACCAGAGTATCGATTCACGCGCTTTGATCACAAACTCTTAGAAGTAAATATCATTATTGGCTACTCTTAAAGTACAATGATATTACCATACTTGACATAAGACTTTTTGCAGGGCTGCCAACTTTTGAGTTCAGCTTGGAGTGAGAATTATGTATTATTATTATTATTATTATTTGTAAATTACATCACATGAAAGTAGTCTATACTGTGATTGTCAAAACAATTGATAGCCTAACTGAACATAATTTAATCAAGTTTACTGACAACATGTTACAATGTTTAGGTAGCCTACAATGACTGGTGTTTTTATTAGGGCTGGGGATTGACACAAATTTCACGATTCGATCCCTAAGCTTGCGATTCGATTCCGATCTCGATTCAATTCGATTCAATATCAATATACAAAAAAATCTCTCTCAGCTAATGCTGTAAATTATACAGGGAACCATGTCAGCTGGTACATTGCTATAATATTAAAGGTTAAAATGAACCACGATTTATATACAATTATACAGTTAATAAGGTGTTTTTTATAATAATAACGTTATAATATTTTTAATGATATAAGAGTAAAGCCTAATGAATATGTAATATGCTTATAGTGCATATATTCTTCAAAATGCTCCTCTTTATAGTTCATTTTTCTAGGTGATTATCAGGTTTGGTCATTGAATGGCCTGAGGTAAACAATGTTACGTTGTTTACAAGCTGAATTTCCGCGGTTGAAACACTGATTGAGTATTTACATGAGACATTTCAGTAAGTTGTACTGTATCTTATATACCCTCTTTGATGTTCATTCATGTATATTTGGTGCTATAACTAGTAGTAAAGAGGAAGAGACGATCGGTTCAGCTGCCGCTTGAACTGAGGCGATACATCAATCTGTCACGCCACATTAAAGAGCGCCAAACGGTATTGTTTATATGTCGTAGTAAAATTAAAAGAATTTGAAAGCTGACACTTTGTGTCATATTAGAAGTAACCTGCTCTGTCTTGTCCGTCGGCGCTTTGTCAGTGTCCTCTCTGCTCAGCGATGTTTTTCACAATGAAGGTGTGGCTTGAGCGTGTGCTGAATGCGCGTGAGAGTTAGCAGCCCTGCTTTTTGTGTGGATAAAGTAGGCCTATGTGTTTTTTTTTAAACTACTTGCAGATAATATTACTGACATAAAAGGCCACTTAAAGATTGACACTTTCATGACAATTTTTTTTAACACATTTAATGCCAAATGAAAAGTTTAAAATCATTGTTTTAATAATCTTTGGTCCTGCTTTAAAGAAGTGCACTTCTTTTGATGTGTTGACTAACATACTAAAGCACATGTAAAGTACCTAATTATACTTAATTAATATTCAATATTACATTTGAAGTTATTATATGTTACTTCATTGTTAAAAATGTGTATTACAAATATATGTAAATGCAAAGTGTACAATGGAAATGACATAAAAGTATATTTTAGTTTATTCAGCAGATTCAGCAGTAACTTTAACCATATTTCGAAGACAATAGAAGAAATTAGGAAGTTATATAAAGAGTCCTACTTATTTGAACTAATTGCATTTTATAAAATTTTTATAACTATTATTTAACTGTAATACATTTTCATTTAATTGCAGTTAACATGCAATTAAGTGTCTGAAAACATTACATTCAGTTCCCAGTTCACACTTTGGTATATTTTTATTATATTCATAAAAAGGACTCTTTTTAAAAGTATGCTAAAATGTACTTCTTTTTCACAAGGGAAGTTATGTAATAATTAGAATCAAACATTGAAAAAATGTATTGGTTGAACACTAATCTGAACATTTGGTCACATCTGTGGCATTGTAAAAGTGCAATGATATTATGGTATTACCACAGTACTTTTGTAAGTGTACTGGTATTTATTCAATATTTTGTATAATACACCAACAAAGTATTATAATATGGTCTTTTGATCTTGATCCATGGTAGTTCCACGAAAGTCTTTGAAGTACCTTGCACCATGCAAATACATAGAATATGGTTATTGTATATTAAAGTAATCACTTTACCATGGTACTGCCACAGTTGAACCCTAAACCCTTAAATCTAAATTTGCCATACTTTATTTTCTGTAAAGTCTAACTACACACACCGTACAATTCAGTTTCATTGCTTTGATGTTTTTGTCCGTATGTGTGATTGAAAATGGCTTTGTATTTCTCCAGCAATTATAACACAGAGCTATGACAACTGTGAAACACACACCTACACAGTGTAGTGCACTTGGCAGATCGCATACCTAGTGCTTCAGTCATTGACCGGTGGGTGGCTTGCATGTTGAGGACAACGTCCTCCACCACAGGAAGACTTAGTTCTCACAGAAGACAAACATCTCCATTCAGCCTTGATGCTGAGTAAACAGCTTTAACACACAGTTTCACACCACAACCAATTACTCAGTTCCAGGAACATTATTACCATCATTTAAAGCTGTTCACCTGATGAACAGATCATTTGTGTGTTCACAAGCTTGTTCAGATTAAGTGCAGCTGTCTGAGAAAGATCTTGCTGTGTTTTTCTCACGCGCCGCTCTATTTTTTGTTCAGACGGTTGTAACCGCGGTGTCTTTTGTGTGTGTGTACTGCTGCCATGATAATGATTTGCACATTACTCAAGGAGGAAAAAGGCCAGACTCCAGAACAGCTGGGCTCCCCATGGTGACAGTCCTGTTTACCGCTTAGACCCCCTATTCATTCTCATGTCATCTGCATAACCAAATCACCCAGAATGCCCTTTTGGCATTGTGGTCTGAGTGTGCGGATGTGTTCTGTTCCCCACCTGTAAGCCCTTGGTGCCCTCGGTGCCCTTGGCACATACACTAGTCTAAACTGTCTGCTTGGATGAGGGTAGGTTTTTTATGAGGGCGGCACGAGGGCTGAGGGACACATTCTCACAATGACAATTTTGGGGTCAGCCTGAAAGGAAAGTAGGTTTGTGATACATCAGAGAGGCTACAGAGTGATCATACTGCTGCTTTAAACAGTACAAACCTCTAGTCTAGTTATGTTTGCAAACTTGGCTTACATCAAACTTCGTACTTTGTAGCTGATAATCAAAATATCCCATAGATTTCCATTGAAATCTTGGGACTGTTACTCCTCCCACCACAGCATTTGTCCATCAAATCCAATCTATCTGTCTCTCAACCTTTCAGAAGACATCTGCAACCGTTTATCAACGCCCTAACAACCACCTATAGGAATTAACCAGTTTAAAAAACAATAGTAACTAACCTCCCAGAAACGGCAAAGCAACTGCTCACAATACTTTAGTAACATTTTAAAGGCGACCTATTTTGCCCCTTTTCACAAGATGTAACATAAGAATCCCAGAATGTGTCTGTGAAGTTTCAGCTCAAGATACCCCACAGATCTTTTATTATAGCTTGTCAAATTTGCCCCTATTTGGGTTTTAGCAAAAACACGTCATTTTTGTGTGTGTCCCTTTAAATGCAAATTAGCTGCTGCTCCCGGGCCCATTTCCAGACGAGGGCGGAGCTTTAACAGCTCACGCTTCGGTTGCTCAACAACAACAAAGCTGGACAATCTCACGCAGCCAAAATTATGATTGTCAGTAAGGGTGTTCAGCCTTACATTGTTCAAACTGGAGTCGGAGACTCAAGAAGTTACAACTTTTAGAATGAAACTGGACGTTTCTGAATGGTTAGTGGATCAATTTATGTAGTTGCTGTGTTGATTCAACTCATCGACTAGAATGTGCCGTCATGTTAATCTTTTGTGCAAATCCAGAATTGACCCTTGTTTGTGAAGCAGTCCATCAAATTAGAAATCAGGAATGGTGAGAGAACATTGTGCTTGGTATGTTTTTCCTCTTTAAACCAAACATAGGTCTTCAGTCGACAAAGTTTAAATCCCGCCAGGCTAGCACGCTTTCCATAATGTTTACGCACTAGGTCAGTAGGCGGAGAGTAGACTATCTTTTGCACTGAACACATTCCACTGACCACATGAGCGTTTCCACTACGAAAGAAATCCGCTCTAATGTGTTTTCGGTGCCTGGTCTCATTAGAAAAACGTACCTGTGGGAACGTTTTCGCGAGTCGCAAAATACGTACCAATACGTACACATCACTGCAGTTTCGATGTGAAATGTCCACTGAGTGGCGCTAAAAGCATGTAAATTTTTTTGCCGGAACAGGTAAACGTGAATATGGCACGTTTTTATGACGTTGGTTTTTATACGAATCACCGCAGTTCTGATTTGAAATTTTGTCCGGCGAGTGGCGCTAAAAGTGTAATGCTACACCTAAACCTACCCGATAGTGTTAACAAAAGCAAATGTGACATAAAAAGCATCCGTAATCATGCTGTTTTAGCTTGTTATGATTTCTCATCTTTGAGCTCTTTTACCAAGACTCGTTTTTCCCTGGATTCGTACCCAAGGCTTCCTTGTCCTAAGTCCAACTCCGTATCAGATGAGCTACCAAGCAAGCTTGTTATGTCAGAAAAGCGAAACAAATAGAGCTGGTTAATCTGACCCTGTAATCGTAACTGTGTATGAAAACGATTAAAAGCGCTTGCTGTTTTACTGCCTCTAGTGTTCATTTCTGTTGGAAACTGTGATATGTACATATTTGTACATATTTTTTCGACTAGCGAAAACGTTCCCACAGGTACGTCTTTCCATCAGACCAGGTTGTGTTTTCGACTACCTCTGGAAGTGGTTGAAACATTTTACACCCCATTTACACCTGTATTTAGCATCATCCACTTGTGATTCGATCAACCAAAACACAATCTTAATACCAGGTGTAAACAGGGCCTAAAAAATACTCTGACAATACACATTGTCTCTATAGATAAAACGATACAGTCACGTTGTCCGACACATTAAGTCACAATACTGTTCCTTCCTATTCTCTATAAAGTGGCGAAAGGCCAAAAATACACCATATAATGTACACTGGACTCCACAGGAGTTTATCCTCAGTTAAAGAACAACCCTTTAAAACCTGCTGATGTTGCAAGTTCCATCTTTTGGCTTTTGTTATTATACGAGAGTTGTAAATCTCTATTGTGCTACAACAGAAGTGTTTGAATGAAAATAATTGAGAAAACCTGGTCTGTGTTCTGATGTTTTCATGACCACCACATGACTCTTCCCATGGTTTTCCTTTTTAAAAGCCTGTTGCTTTCCTGTACTGCTCCGAGAGGAAGTCAGAATGAAATCTGCAAAGATAGCAGGGCTGTTTTTCAATCGTGCACAGATGACTGGTCTTACATAAGCCTTTTCTCTCAGGCAATTACTTGCGTGGAAGTGCTTTTGTGTTGGGTGAAATCGACCGTGACTCCCCGGGTCAGCTGCTGTTTCTTGCGTAACTCCTCTGTCAGGAAGAAACAAGGGTACGTCACCCTGTGGCTGGCACATTTACTCTGGAATCTCAGTGAAGCTCCATGATTCACCTCATATTAACTTTCTGTAAGAGCAGGTTGACACAAAAAGGACTTGGAGTCTTTGAGCTTTAAATGTTCTTGGCTGCTTCCTGTTAAAAAACATGCTGGAGGCTGGGCTGAACTATATGTTGTGTTTGTTCAGAGGAACCATCAATAGATATTGATTAAAAATGAATCATTAAGAAATAAAACTAAGATTAGATTAAAGTGGAAATATAGTTTTCCTCATTGTTTTTTTTTTTTTTTTCAAAAGGAAAATATAATCACGTTCATTTTCTAATGTAAGAATACAGGACATGGCAATGAACTACTAAACATTTTAATACATGAAAAATGGCACACAGAGACTATGAACATTTTCTGTTCATTTTTTATTTCATTTTAGCACATCAAGTAAAACTTATTTAATTTAATGTAATACATTCAAAAGGTGTGGGAACACTGTGGGATTTAAAGGTTTCATTCTGTTTAAAATGCACATGAAATTCAATAAATTTTGATTTTGAACTTTTAAATATAATCACATTTATAGCATAAGCACAATCATGTGATCGTGGGTGTGTTTTGAAAGCAGATCTTCAAAGATGCTGTAGTCAGTCTGTGGGAATCTGTTCTTGGAGCCGCTGGCAGAACAGGCACTCCAGAAATCTGAGAGTGGTTTCCTCTGATTGTTTTTCATGGATGTGCAGATATCACACTTCCCCTGTCTGTAGGCACTGATCCTGGAGCAGTGCTCCCACCCTCGGGCCACCAACAACGACGAGAACATCTGACCCTGAAGCTGTCCTTATTAATTAAAAACAAGCTCAGGATCCAGACAAAGGAAATACTTTTGGTCTTGTGGCAGCATCCGTGTCTCAGTAATTCTGCAGAAGTATTTGTTAGCTATAGTGTGGTCAGCAAAGCTTGAAAGGTTTTGAGAACTTCATGCAACAAACTCTTCCATCTCATGATATTTGGTTTAGTTGGGCACTTTCACAAAAGAGCTTTTGATCTGTTTGACATCAGACATTGTTTTGTTTGGTTGAATTTGGTTGAAGTGTACTTCCAAAAGTACCGTCAAGAAGAATGGTAAAATAAAATAGGCTATACTGTATATACTGTAATTTCTATTGTACACTTTGTATGTCATGTTCTTTAATAAATATGTTATTACACATTTATAATCATGAAGTAGCAATATAGTACATTTAAAAAATATTAACATGTAAATAAATGTAATATTGAATAACACTACATTTAAAAATTAAAATCAAGTACTTTACATGTGCTTCACTGTGTTATTCAACACATAAAAATAAGTGCACTTCTTTAAAACATGACAAAAGATTATTAAAGTGAAGTGAAAGTGACATGTGAAGGTCAAGTATAGGGGAATACCATGGAGTTGCCAAGTACAAAAAAAACATACTAGTAGTACCATAGTACTTTTTGGTACAGTTATAAGTGCATATTGACTACAATTAAAGGGTTAGTTCACCCAAAAATGAAAATTCTGTCATTTATTACTCACCCTCATGTCGTTCTACACCTGTAAGACCTTCATTCATCTTCAGAACACAAATTAAGATATTTTTGACGAAATATGATGGGTCAGTGAGGCCTCCATTGACAGCAAGACAATTAACACTTTCAGATGCCCAGAAAGCTACTAAAGACATATTTAAAACAGTTCATGTGACTACAGTGGTTCAACCTTAATATTATAAAGCGACGAGAATACTTTTTGTCTGCCAAAAAACAAACAAACAAAATAACGACTTTTCAACAATATCAAAACGATTTCAAAACACTGCTTTATGAAGCTTCGAAGCTTTACGAATCTTTTGTTTCGAATCAGTGGTTCGGAGCGCCAAAATCACGTGATTTCAGTAAACGAGGCTTCGTTACGTCATGAGTGTTTAGAAATTTCATAGTTCGCGTGACTTTGGCAGTTTGATACACGATCCGAACCACTGATTCGAAACAAAAGATTCGTAAAGCTTCGAAGCTTCATGAAGCATTGTTTTGAAATCACCCATCACTAGATATTGTTGAATAAAGTAGTTATTTTGTTTTTTTGGTGCACAAAAAGTATTCTTGTCACTTTATAATATTAAGGTTGAACCACTGTAGTCACATGAACTGTTTTAAATATGTCTTTAGTAGCTTTCTGGGCATTTGAAAGTGTTAATTGTCTTGCTGGCAATACAGGCCTCACTGATCAGATTTCATCAAAAATATCTTAATTTGTGTTCCGAAGATGAACGAAAGACATGGGGGTGAGTATTAACTGACATAATTATTGGGTGAACTAACCCTTTAAACACACTTCTTTTTCACATGGAGAGGCAGCAACATAAGAAGCAGTACAAAGTGTTATGATAGAGGAAATAATTAATTAAATAATTGGTCCCAAAGAGTGTTTTTTTTTTTTAAAGAACAGGAGGGGGCCACGTATCGAACCCTGAGGTATTGAACTCTGAGTGGGTTCCGTCTTCTGATGGTTGATTTAGTTCAGAACTTAGTTAAGCTTTTGATCTGTTTGACATCAGAGATTGTTTTGTTTGGTTGGTATGAAACCAGTTTTCCAAACTCTGGTGTGCACCAGCAAACCACACTAACTCTCACGCTGGTGCTCACATCGATTGATGCTGTTCGGACCTGAAAGTACAATGTGAAATCAAACTCAGACTTATTTATTTGTCTGTACACAGAATGTTCAAACCAATTTTATTTTATTCTCAGTGGTGCATCTCGGTTTCATTTAGCATCTAGTAACATTCTGTCCTAGATTTGAAGATTTATTTTTTGACCGGCTACATTGTTGCCATTGTGAATGCCAAGGATTCATGTTACACTGTACCTTTAATAAACAAACACCAGTCTTTGTGTGATATGGCCTGAAACGGACGATTGTTAGCATGTAAACACAAAGTGTATAGATAGAGGTGGGTGGGTGCAGGTTCCTCTGAAGGTAGTCAGGATGGCTTGTGTGTGTGTGTGTGTGTGTGTGTTCTCTGTCTAGTGCTTGGGGTGGAGCTCTGGCCTTTCTATTGTGCCACTGGGCCAAACCCACCTCACACTCACAGGCAGGTAAGTGGTTTTGGGTGGCTGGTCAGAGGAAGGGCAGATGAAGGGGTGTTTTGCCTCTTGGGGGTTGTGGATAGCAGCTACTACACTGTTACGTTCCATTTCCTCTTTTGTGCAGGGTTCACAAACTTCTTCTGACACTAAGCACTACCTTTTCCTTTAGAAAAGCCTGACTGGAAAGTGGAAGTCTATCAACCTAAAATAGATAAGCATCTCCACCCTGGCCAGTGACACTGCTACAAGCACAGCAACATGAGCTCAGATCAGGATTATTAACACATTTATGTAAATGCAGATTACCGTATTTTGCAACACCTCTATTGACATACTGTACAACATACTGTAGTATGTTAACTTAGTAGGTTGATTAACCTGAGCAATTGACTTTTGGCAAAACTGACACATTTTCTATTGACATCGCCCTTTATTTCATTTACATGTAATATCATTACATCATTGCAATTAGTTGAACTTAAGAGTGCTTTTTTGACCCACTTTAGTAGGACTTAAGTACATCTTTATATGTAATTTCATAATTACTTCTATTGACTATTGAAAATATGGATAAAGTGCACTGTTGAATGTACTGACAAGCATTTATTGTAAACTAAAATATATTTTAATGTTATTTCTGTTGAAACATGTATGCAATGTATTTAAATATGTAATTACACATTTGTTTAGATGAAGTTACAATTTAGAACATTTAAAATGTTTTAACTTTAAATGTAATATTAAATAACACACTACAGTTATTACTAATTATAATCGAGTACTTTACATGTGCTTTAGTATGTTAGTCAACACATCGAAATAAATGTACTTCTTTAAAGCACAACAAAAGGTTATTAAATGTACTTTGAAGTAAAACTTTTATTTTGACAAAGTGCACTTTTTAAAAGTGTACTTAAGAGACAACGTCATGAAAGTGTACTCTCTTTAGTCTGGAACACACCAAGCAGACGGTCGGCTGTCAGGCAGTTTTTGTTCGTCGGCCGACTAAGTTTTCTCAGTGTGTTCCACACTGTCGACTGAAGTTGGTCATCGTCTGTTTTTTTCAGCCGATTCGACATGTTGAATCGGCGTCGGTCCGTCGGGCCATCTGATCATTCTGATTGGCTGTTTAGATACTGCCACCTGCTGGTACGGAAAGGAATTTTATCCTACGCTGGCGCAGAACCGACATGCTACTTGGCCGTCGGGTGTCGATTTGGTGTGTCAGGGCAACTTTTGACCCCGACGCTGCCGAAGTGAGCCAACCCCGCAGTCTGATTTCGTCACCGCTAGTTCGTCAGTGTCAGCTTGGTGTACTCCGGGCTTTTGAGTACATTTAAGTGGCCTTTTATTTAATGAATAGTATATTATCTGCAAGTACACTCTAAAAAATGCCGGGTTAAAAACAACCCAAGTTGGGTTGAAAATGGACAAACCCAGTGATTGGGTTGTTTTAACCCAGCGGCTGGGTTAAATGTTTGCCCAACCTGCTGGGTAGTTTTATTTAACCCAACTATTGTTTAAAATTTACTGTATTTCTTGCTTAAAATGAATCCAAAATATGTTGGAAATTAACATTTATTAATATGTTTAATAAACAAACATTTATTAATACTTTTTTTTGAATAATATTTAAACAATAAACATGTATTAAATTGCTTATTAATAAATGCTCATCTTTTTGATTATTATTGTTGCCTCTAGTAATTATGAGTCTGATTTTTAATTTCCAACCTATTTTGGGTTCATTTGAAGCCAGACATATAGTAATTTGTAAACAATTGTTGGGTTAAATAAAACTACCCAGCAGGTTGGGCAAACATTTAACCCAACTGCTGGGTCAAAACAACCCAATCGCTGGGTTTGTCCATTTTCAACCCAACTTGGGTTGTTTTTAACCCAGCATTTTTTAGAGTGTACAGTTGTTTTAAAATAAATGTTACACCACAAGTGCACATTCAATACAATTCAGCACACAAAGGTATTAGAAGAATACCATTGAACTACCAAATACCTTTGGTACCTTTCTGTTAGTAAGTTATAAGTATACTACAAGTGCACATTCACTAGTTAAGTACACTTCTTTTTCACAAGGGAAGGCAGCCACATAAGAAGCACTACAATACAAAGTGTTATGATATAAGAGATAATTAAAGGTGCCCTAGAATTAAATATTGAATTTACCTTGGCACAGTTGAATTACAGAGACTGTCCTCCAAAAAAAACCGACCCTATAGGTCGTTTTTTAAGCACCATATTACGACCTATATTTACGTTTTGAAGTCATGCGCCCTCTAGTGGTCATAAAAATAATGACAGTGTCGTGTTACGTCTGTCGTCATGAAATGACGTATGACTGTCGTTACCAATCAAAATGCGTGTTTATTTAAATGCAATGTGTGGATGTTTTACACCATTTCTCCTTTACCAAAATTAAATTTTATTAATGACTACACCCACCCCACCCCTAAACCTAACCTTAGTAATTTATAGTGCATTTACACTTTATGAGCACATGTGTTCCCTGGGATCGAACCCACGATCGCATGATCACATGATTGCATATTGTTATTGCAATGCTCTACCAGTTGAGCTACGCGAAATCCGAAAAATGACGCAGATAAAAGGGAACAATGCATTAAAATGAAAGCAAATGCTCGTATGGGTCGTATTTGATGAATTCAAATGAAAGTGTCCTGTTGTCGATAGGGGCGCCACTTTAGTAAACGCTCCTATGAGTCGTATTTCAGGGAAGTGACAAACGACCTATATTGTCGTATTGGTTGGAGAACATGTTGGAATTACAAGAGTTCAGTACATGGAATAGACATACACTGAGTTTCAAACTCCATTGTTTCCTCCTTCTTATATAAATCTCATTTGTTTAAAAGACCTCCGAAGAACAGGCGAATCTCAACATAACACTGACTGTTACGTAACAGTCGGGGTGTACGCCCCCAATATTTGCATATGCCAGCTCATGTTCCCAACATTATGAAAGGCATTAGACAAGGGCAGGACGTCTGGATGTGCACAGCTGAATCAACAGACTAGGTAAGCAAGCAAGGATAATAGCGAAAAATGGATATTTGTAAATTGTCTTTCTAAATGTTTCGTTAGCATGTTGCTAATGTACTGTTAAATGTGGTTAAAGTTACCATCGTTTATTACTGTATTCACGGAGACAAGAGCCGTCGCTATTTTCATTTTTAAAAACTTGCAGTTTGTATAATGCATAAACACAACTTCATTCTTTATAAATCTCTCCAACAGTGTGTAATGTTAGCTTTAGGCACGGAGCACTATCAAACTCATTCAGAACCAAATGTAAACATCCAAATAAATACAATACTCACATGATCCGATGTATGCATGCAGCATGCATGACGAACATCTTGTAAAGATCCATTTTTAGGGTTATATTATACTGTGTGAACTGTGTTTATGCTGTTTAAGGCAAGCGCGAGCTCCGGGGGCGGGGGAGCACGAGAATTAAAGGGGCCGCAACCTATATATCGGTGCATAGTTAATGATGCCCCAAAATAGGCAGTTAAAAAAATGAATTAAAAAAAATCTATGGGGTATTTTGAGCTGACACTTCACAGACACATTCAGGGGACACCTTAGACTTATATTACATCTTTTAAAAAGAAGTTCTAGGGCACCTTTAAGTACATATCTGGTCCTAGAGAGTGTATATATAGAAGTGAAGGGGGCCGTGTATCGAACCCACAAACAGTGAGAAAACAGCCATCAGAAACCCACTCTGGGTGCCAGAGTGGGTTTCTGATGGCTGTTTTCTCACTGTTTGTGCATTTGGTTCAGAAACATGGTATGTTTGCTTCATCAACTTGAATACTGCTATGTTTGTCTATTCAATAGATCTGATACCATTCTGGAAGAGTTCAGAAATACACCACCTGCTACCAGAACAAGAGTACAAGATCATTATTGACTTAAGAACACATGCTGTTTGTTTTTGTTTTACGTCATCTGTGGTCATGTAGTCTAGAGCTGGGCATGCTTGACAGAGAGGCTGATAATTTGCAGGCCATTTATTCTAATATGGGTGAACTTTGGACCCGACAGGGTGAAATGAAGCTGTGAATGGAAATGTGTTTCACCTTGTTGAGAAAGATCTTTAATTTCTGTGAAAGCTGACTTATCAAGCCTTACAGATAGACAGATATCTGACTTGTGTCATAGAGTCACCATATGATGTTCAGTCAATATCGGCAATTCCTGGACAGGAAGTTCACCAGGGACTTGTTTATATATTAGGGCAATGTGTAAATATTTACTTTCAAGTGCATTCTTGAACTGTTGGTCAAGATTGTTGTATAAGAGAACCCACAGAGAATATAGTCATCACAACCCATCTACCATATGTGTCTAGTTTATACACTAGTGTTTTCAAACCCTGTTCTTGAGGCACACCAACAGTACACATTTTGGATGTCTTCCTTATCTGTCCCATTCATTTCCTAACCAGCTGATGAGACGAATCAGGTGTTTGTTTAGGAAGAGTTTGAACAGATGAATGATTTAGATGTTAAATTATTTAAATCTAATTGATATATTGTCCTAACCAATGTCTAACCGTAAACACAATCATTATTAACCCTCTTGAAATATTTAACCTTATTTGTTTCAATATATGAGGTCCTATATTCTGTTTTTAAATTTAGTTTTTCTGGAAAGGAAAACCTTATTTTTTCCACATTGAAGCAAGATATTTTATGTGTATGTACGACATTAGACTTTCCACACAATGACACTTCTCATCTAATTGTGCGACTGACTTAAAGTGCGGGACCGTTTACATGGCACCGTTTTCAACTAAAAACGTTTTATGTGTTTTGGCCGTTCGTTTACATGACAATGACATTTTGGGGGCCTAAAAATGCAAACTTTTGAAAACTGGTTTCAAAGCTCAAGTTTTTGAAAACGATACTGTGTAAACTTAGTGTATTACATGTTCAGTCTATAGGCGAGTAGCGTTTCTTTACTGACATTGCCAACTACTGGCCTGGCATGAATAATACAGCGTTTTTAATCTTTTTTTTTGCGGATCCGTGTGAACAGGGATCACACAGAATAGCTTTCTGGCTAAGCAGGGACTTATATATATATAGTATGTATGTAAGTATGTAAGCAATGTATTTCACACTCATTGATGACATGATAGTATAATTGGATGAATAAAAAACTTCTCACCATGTAAACAGGCAGCTACACACAAGTACTCCTTTGCTAAATGTTTGCCTAGTCAAAGCTGCATAGTATCGGGTACAGTCATTTGAATATGTAAAGCTATAATTAAGGCCAGTTTCAAGCTTTATGATTCACCGTGTCTACTGTGTCGTGCAATGTTTCGTGCAAACCTTTATCAGGGAATCACCAGTCATCAAAAAATCCAGTTCAGCTGTTTATTTATTAGGGGCCAAGCACCGAAGGTGCGGAGGCACCTATTGCATCCGTTGGCGTTCTTTTTTCCTCCTAGGCCGTTACTCCGATTTTCACGAAAATTGAACCAGATCATCTTCAGACCATGCCGACAAAAAGTTATGGAATTCAAGTTGATTCCTCAAACCGTTTTTGAAAAACACGCGAACAAATTGTACGTAGTGCTTGCGAAAATAGACATAAGGCTGTATCTCGTTGGATTTGAGGCATCATGCCGAGTCGAATGATATCCAATTTTCCCATATTGGCCATTTTAGCTGTCGGCCATTTTGAATTTTGTGCTAAAATGCTGTATTTTATGAATGCATTAGCGTATCGTTACGAAACTTGGTATGGGTCATCAGGACAAAGCCCTGAAGGAGCCTTAGAAGTTTCGGCACTGTGCCACCGTGTGGTCAAAAGTTATAACAAAATTTACAAAAATGCTAATAACTTCTGACTATATTAACCGATTGTAATGAAACTGGTCTCAGTTGATTCCTTGGGTGATGGTGAGAACATAGATATCAAATTTGCCATAGTCGGCTGAACTTCCTGTCCGCCATATTGTTTTTCTTTAAAAACCTACTTTTTCGAACTCCTCCTAGACCGTTGCTCCGATTTTCACCAAAATTGAACCGTATCATCTTCAGACCATGCAGACAAAAAGTTATGGATTTCAAGTCGATTCGTCAAACCGTTTTCGTATACCGGAGCAATGAATTTGAGGCATGTTGCAACAATTACTCTTGAAGCTGTATCTCTGCAATACTTTGATATATTGACACCAAACTTTGCAAGTGTCATTGTCAACTCACTCTGACCATACCACATTAATTTGGTCACAGCGCCACCTATTGGTCGAAAGTGATAAACCAGTAAAATCCTCATTTTTGATCATTTTTCAGCTCTTTTGCCTAAAATGATCTTAATAGGTCTCTAATTGCTCACTGCTGCTGTTGGTCTGATGCTCCCAGCCATGTTGGTTGGCTTCTTGTGCCGTTTTTGTGCTTGGCCCCGTAATTGCTGCTTGCAGCTATATTTATATTTATATAATAGCAGAGCAATAGCTATACATTTTATTTCTTGTTTATTTCCACTCATCTGCATTTTTGTATTTTTGAGTTTATACACAACTACACTCTAATAAATGATTTTTTGAAGCTGTAAATAAAAGTAAGATTATTGGAGGACATTTTACAAGAAAATATAATT
Organism: Anabarilius grahami; assembly: GCA_003731715.1. Taxonomy (NCBI): domain Eukaryota; kingdom Metazoa; phylum Chordata; class Actinopteri; order Cypriniformes; family Xenocyprididae; genus Anabarilius; species Anabarilius grahami. The sequence continues at coordinate 943,991 of RJVU01026436.1, forward strand.
TCAGTCTTTCTATGTCGAAATTTCATGTTTATTTTAATGTTTTACTTCTTTGTAATTATTGGTGAAATTTACTAGTAATTTCAGACTGAAAATTGTTTCTACACCAATTTATTTTTTCAGTTCAACAGGAAACACACATCAGCTTTTCCTTTAACATCGAAATCAGCTGACTCAGTTTTACAAAATATTATCTTGCTGTGTAATGGAATTTTACAACCATGAGAACATATTCATGAATCTGCAGAAATGGCTTGTTTGGCTGCACAAAACCTGATCTGCTCTTTGTCTAATTCTAATTCCTTGTAATATATAAATGTTGTTTCATTTAGATACTATACAGTAGGTTAGCCTGGCAGTCAGATTATCAACGCCCTCTAGACAGCTATTTGATACGTAGGTATTATGAATGCAAAAATGGTTTTATAAATTTTGGTATACACTACCGTTCAAAAGTTTGGGATCGGTAACATTTTTAATGTTTTATAAAGAAGTTTCGTCTGCTCACCAAGGCTGCATTTATTTAATTAAAAATACAGTAAAATCAGTAATATTGTGAAATATTATTACAATTTAAAATAACTGTTTTCTATTTGAAAATATTTGAAAATGTAACTTGTTCTTGTGTTGGCAAAGCTGAATTTTCAGCATCATTAGTGTCACATGATCCTAAAGAAATCATTTTAATATGCTGATTTGCTGCTCAAGAAACATTTATTGTGTACAGTTTATTGTTTTTTTTTCAGGATTCTTTGATGAATAGAAAGTTCAAAAGAACAGCATTTATTTGAAATATAATCTTTTGTTACATTTTTTATGTCTTTACTGTCACTTTTGGTTGAATTAATGCATCCTTGCTGAAAAAAAATATTAATTTCTTGAAATTCTTGTCAAAAAAAAATAAAAAAAAATTCTTACTGACCCCAAACTTTTGAACGGTAGTGTATAATGTTACAAAAGCTTTGTATTTCAGATAAATGCTGTTCTTTTGAACTTTCTATTCATCAAGGAATCCTGAAAAAAAAGTATACAACTGTTTTTAACATTGATAATAATTGCTGAAAATTCAGCTTTTCCAACACAGAAATAAATTACATTTTATATTATATTCCAATAGAAAACAGTTATTTTAAATTGTAATAATATTTCACAATATTACTGTTTTTACTGTATTTTTAATTAAATAAATGCAATCTTGGTGAGCAGACAAAACTTCTTTTAAAAATA
>RJVU01026436.1:945411-1047971 GCA_003731715.1 Anabarilius grahami
ACATTCTGATCCATTTCTCCATAATTATAATTTTCCATTGTATATTTTCATTATATCTTGATTGAACAGCCTGTTTCAGATCACAGCACAGCATGTCTGTTGAATTGAGGTCAGGACTCTGTGATATACAGAATATGTAATTTTCTGTTTGGACACGAACAGTGATTTACTACCATGTTTTGGATCTTTCCTTGGATTTTGACTGATCCAACCTCAGCTGTGTTTTCAAACATTTAGGCTTGTGACACAATTCATTGGTCCCCCAGTAACTGCAAGTAGTAAAGCAACCCAAAATACGTATTTTCTCCCTCCATGTTTAAGAGTTTGTAAGATCTTCTGGCGTTGGCAGCGGCAGCGATTGTGTCGGGTTGGCAGGGCTGATCTCAGGTCAAGGCCGAGGTTGTGTACACAGGATGTTCCGTTGGAGCCAAACCTTGGTTCCTCCCATTTTCATTTCAATGGTTCCTCCTCATGAGATGGACAGGCTTTTGTGATTGCAGCAGATTCCTCAGATTCCATGCCCTCTCTGAGATTCCTCCACACCAGATGCACAACACATCCTCTGTTGCACTGCTGACGGGCCCGGTGTAGGCCGGCGTGAATTGGGCATGGAGCAGTAGAGAATGTAAAAAAAGAAGCAGTCGGATCAGTCATTTTGATCATTTTAATTTTGATAAGGGAACAATGAATCGAAATTGTGATATGGCTTAGTGAAATTATCAAATAGCTAAATTAAAAGGTTGATAACTAAAGGCCATAACTATTGGTAATTTTACTGTTGTTCCATAAAATAATTATCATAAAAAATTATTATGATTAGTACTAACAATATCTTAGAGAGCAGGCTGCTTGATATAAAGCCGAGAGGCTATATGCGATATCATTTTCAGAAAAACACACGATGTTCATTGTCCAAGATCCAATTTTTTTCCCAGTATCATACAGGATATACATTATTTACCCAAATTTAGCAGCATTTCACTGGTGTTTCAATGCATTTGATCCAAAATTACACAACCCACTGTGAAATGCCTGATTGGTTTAATCAAGTGGGCAGAATAATCAGATCCTTTTGTGTTGTAATTTATTTATAGATTGCAGAATTGAGACGAAATGACGAAAAAGCAGCAGAACTATTCATCAGGGCAGGTTACACCCCTCACAGACTGATTCGTCTACATGATGTCCGCCCATCCTCAGAGTGCAGCCTGACTGACGGCGCTGTGATGGAGCGCGTGAGTTGTGCCGTGGTTCAGGGCGGGTGGTGTTCCGCATTGTTTCTGACAGTGGAAAGCAGGTGTGGTCCACAGGAAGTCCAGCTCTTCCTGCGCTTGAGCCGAACAGAGAGGAAATTATGCCGTAGCACTGTGTGTAAGAGTGACAATGCTGGGAGGAGCAGAAGGCTCTGCGCTGGTGCTTAATGTGCTTAATTATAATTGTTAATCATGTTTCCACTGTTACTGTTGCTTATATTTGCAGTTAGCCATATGAAAAATTTTCTGAAGTATTACAATTTTACACGTAAACAGCACTGTTTGTGCTAGAGAAATTAAGAATAATTTGCGTTTTCATTTGCGTCAAACTAAATATGGCGCCGGCTCCCACCAGGAAAATTGTTTTCACTTATGATTGAGGGTGTGATGACAAAACTGTGTTAAAATCTGTGTGTACAGTTCTCTTGGCTAAATACAATCAACAGCACATTAAACACAAATAGTAGTTTGAATCACTGTCCAAAGAACTATAAAAAGACCCAACTAGCTGAACATAACGGAAGGGTGTTATTTTCCTGGATGACAATGCAGTGAACCATGTGCCGTCTGAGAACAGTGAGGGGCGGCTAATGATCAGGTGACCTCACCCTGTGCATCGTCCACTTCCATTGCATACAGGACAAAGGGAAAACATCCTTCAGGTTATTCCTCTGTCCAGAAGACAGGACTGTACAACAACCCTTGTGAAATCGAAGTGTGCTTTTAGTGTTATTGCAATTTTAAAAGTATATTTTTTTTAAAACTGTAGTTTTAGATAATATAATATTAATGAAATAAAAGGCCACTTAAGTGCATTTAAAACAGTCCACATTCTTAACACACTTAAGTACACACTTAAGTGTCCACAATAATGTCAAATTACAGTTTTACTGTAAAGTACTTTTTAAATCTTTTGTCGTGCTTTAAAGAAGTGCACTTATTTTGATGTGTTGACTAACATACTAAAGACACATGTAATGTACTTAATTATAATTTTAACCATAGTGTTATTCGATATTACATTCAAAGTTAATATATTTTAATTGTTCTGAATTGCACAATACAATAGAAGTGACTATGAAATTTTATATAAAGATGTACAGTAATTAGTTCAAATAAACTAATTTCCTTTAATATTAATTAGTATTAAATGTATTGAAACTATAATATATTTTATTTTTTATTGTAAATAACATGCAGTTAAGTGTCAGAAAACATTACCATTCGGTTTCTACTTAAATGTATTCTTTTAAAATATATATTTCCGTAATAACTCCTTTTTTAAAAGTACACTTAAGTGTACTTCTGTTTCACAAGGGGAAGGTTCTCAACCGTCACATGAATATTAGATATTAAGTGCTTATATTTGTGCCTCATGCAGACCATTTAGATTTGTTCAAGGCAGTTGCATAAACACAGCCTCTGTGTTCCACCTCTGTGTGGAAGAACTAGTCTGACCAACTAGCAGTTAGTCAAGGGATAATCAATCATACTTTTTGGATTCAAATTAGATCAGTATTTTTTTTTTTATTATTTATGACCAATCTTAAAAAAAAATGAGATCACTTAACTTGTCTGAGCAGATTTTTCCGCGGGCTTTATAGAGGCCTTCTTGGCTTTTTAAGTATGTCTGCTTTTTAAGATACTATATAAGACTATATTCTATAAGATGAAGGGCACAGACATTCTGATGTCGAACTTCCTGTATTCCAGTGGCACCCGCTTGTGTTTCATTGTGCTGATGTTTGTTGTGTTGTGTATGTCCTGCAGGACTTGAAGCCCGAGCTCAGACCGCGGTTCTGTGTCATCAAGAAAGGCTCCAATGGCTTTGGCTTTAACCTGCACAGCGAGAAGTCCAGACCCGGCCAGTACATCAGAGCTGTAGATGACGACTCGCCGGCACAGAGGTCTGGCCTGAAGCCCAAAGACCGGATAATACAGGTATAAGACACACCAGACATGTTGTAAACACTATGAACTTTCTCGCTTTACTGCATATATCTGTGGTTCTCAAACCTGTCCTGGGGACCACTCACCACTGCACATTTTGCATGTCTCCCTCATCTAACACACCTGAATTAAGTCATCAGCTAATTAGTAGAGACTGCAAGAGTTGAATTGGGTGTGTCTTATGAAGGAGACATAAAAAATGTGCAGTGGTGGGGGGTCCCCAGGACAGGTTTGAGAACCATTGGCATATATAGACAGCCTTGTGAAAAAGAAGTACAATTTAGCATACACTCTAAAAAATGCTGGGTTGTTTGGGTCAAATATGGACAAACCCAGGGTTGTACATTATAACTGAGTGCGAACTGAATATAATATTTCTGTGCACTTAATTGCATGTTTTTTAATTGCACTTCTAATTTAAAAATATTGCACTTGCTAAAAGTGTACTTATGTGTGTTCAGAAACAGTCATGAAAGTGTCTCTTTTTAAGTGCACTTAATATAATATTAATGAAATAAAAGGTAACTTATCTACAAGTACAGCTTTTTAAAAATATACTTTTAAGATTAGATGTCCACATCAAGTGCACATTCAAAAGGTTAATTAAGTGCACTTCTTTTACAAAAGGTTACACAGTATATATTAAACACATTAATAAAATACAAAATACATTAACAAGTTTCAGTGTATATTAAAATCTATTATTTTACATAGCATATTAGTCCATACATCAAAATAAAAGCACTACAGTAACATAATGATTTAAAAGACAAATAGACATTATTACAAAGTGAATTTTTAAGTGCATTAAGAAACATAGTCATGAAAGTGTGCTCTGTTTAAGTGCACTTAAGTGGCCTTTAATTTTAGTAATGTTATTTTATCTGCAAATATACTTTTTAATGTGTACTTTTAAGATTTGAAGTGTACTAAAAGTACACATTTAATACAATTAAGCTCACTTCTTTTTCACAAGGGTATGGTTTTGGGAAACACCAGATCTTTGAACTATTTTGGTAACAACGGAACTTGCAGCTATAGTTGGCTAATGATACTTTTGGCAAAAAACGCACCCCAGAGCGGTTTTACTTAATATCTTTGGTGAGAAAGTCTTTGGTGTTAGAATAAAACATGATAGATTTATACTTTTCCATGCATAGTGTTATTATGACTTGGAAACACTGTTCCTGGAAAGGAAATTTGTACATTGTGCCACTTTTTTTTCCCCACTTATCCTGTTTGAGAACAGAAGTGGAACATGGGCAAGAGCCCTTGAATCAAGCACATCACCCTCATGAACATTAGAGAGTCAAACAAGAAGCAGTAATATACTCTACTACTGAAATTTGAGACTCTGCTTATGTTCTTGACGTGTACTGTGTAGGATACAAAATTCCAGTCAAAAGATTGGATAAACTTGGCTGAATTCATGTGAATTTATGTCAGAGCTCCAGACTGTGTATTTCTGCACTGATGCTACTTCAGGATTGGCCAACTCTTTTTGATTACACACTGCCATAAAAACACTTGTCACAGCATAATGAACAGCGCTGACACAGATTTCTGGCTCAGTCTGTCAGAAAAATATTTAGTTCAGTCATGAAACTCTAGATGGCACAGGCTGTACGGTCCTTTACACGCAATCTGCAAGAAATCGCATCATTAACACATGGCACAAGCTGACTGGCCTCTACTGATTCAGCATGTGAATGTTGTGCAGGCAGTGTTTGCTGTAGCTAGTCCTGCAGTGCCATCAGAGTTCCTCTGAGACCCTCCACCTCCCCAGCTCCACCTGCCTAGATCTGCTGCAGGATTTATGTCTGTTTATGAAGCAGCAGCATATCTTTCATGCTCACAGCAGCGTGTCTGTATATTTATTGGCAGTAACAAGTCCATACATGCTCTGCAGAAGCAGCAGCAGCAGATCTAGTCCACCAAGACCAAATACATTATCAGAGTTGTCATGATTGAACTGCCTTTAAAGATATATACTGTAATTGAAACCTACTGATGCATATAGACAACATGTAATAATATAAACATGCAAATGTGTATTTTGGATGACTGAAAGAAGAAAATGAAATCAAAAATAGCTCAAATTTCAAAACTGAAGTTAATAAAATGTCCCCCAAACATTCAGAGCATGAGGGCATAAAATGTCCCTGAGTTTTTATATTTATAACAGGTGATAGATACAGGACAAAGAGTGCTGTTTTTCTTAAATGTCAGCATGATTGGAAATGTGATATTGATTTTATTGATTTTTTTTATATATAACAGAAATTAATATTAAGAAAGTTACATTTTAGACACAATATTGCCACTATTGTCTGTTTCGCCAATGAAAATGTCTCCAAACAAACATACAGCAAAACTATTGTATGCCTTCGAGCAATACACAATGGTGTTTCGATCCTGAATGCATTCAAATGCTTATACATAATAATACTGCAGACAATGTGCATAATACTAAAAATAAAGAATGAGTAGGTGTATGTTTCTGTAGGTTTTTCTCTATCCGGTTCTTGTGTGAGATGAAATTCTTGAGTTTGGCCGCTCCATCCGGAGCGAGAGCCACAGAAAGGCCACCAGTGAACGAGGGAAGGGAGGGAAGGAAGCAGAGGGAGGAGAGGGATGGAGGGGTCTTTGTTGTCCCAGAGGGGCCTCCATGCCTCCAGGCCTCCTCCTGCGAGCCGGGCTCTTTGTGTTGGACAGGCAGCTATTGTTCCTGCTGAGCGCACATTGTCCGTTTCCTCTCTGGGACTGAGCTCCACTAACAGACACACCCTCATTCCACATATAGACGAACGGGTGTACAGATCTGTTCCCAGAGCGCCATGCATCACACCTAAACCTATTTCAACATGCCAGTGCTGGCCTTTCTTTATCAAAATTGATCATTTTGATATTGTTTTCATTGTTGCACACAAACACAAAATTAGAAATTCTGACAATAAACCACACTATTAGAAGAAAAGGCTCTGGAACCTTTAAGGGTTTTGTCAGGTGCTTCATATAGAACATTTTCTATATATGGGATCATGGGATCATTTTATGGATTTAGTATAAATTATAATATCGACAGCTAGTGGTTGAAATGAAGTCCATATTCAAAATATTGGAAAGAGTTGTTTCCCCAACAACCTCCTCCTCAGCTCACATGGGTTGCCAGATTGAGGACACGCAACAGTAATGAACACAATTGACAATGGAAAGCGACAAGCCTCTAAGTTGATGAGCTGATTTATCCGCATTTTAATACGCCTCTGAACATAGAGTTGGATAGAATCTGTGATCTCTGACCTAGTGTGTTTGCTGGCTTCCGTGTCTGCAATACGCTGTGTTTTCCACCAACTGGCAACCCGGGGGGGGGGGTTGAAATGCTATTGGGTAAATTGTCAGTGGGCGGGATCAAACAGACCAAAACAAAAACAGACATTCCAACACAGAACACAGATTTCAAAGTAGAATAACTGTCGCACAATTGTTTTTCAGAGAAACAACTATGTGAACTGTTCTCTGAATGTTTCCTAAATCTCTACTTTTGTGTTAATTTTAATAGAATTTTATGAATTAAACAGCTCTTAAACATACTTTATCTCTAGAAAAAAAGATATATCCTTATAAACATGAAAGTGTAATGTAATCATTTCTGACATTTCTACTTATATGCACTCTTAAAAATAAAGGTTTCAAAAGGGAATTTTGACAGTGATGCCATAGAAGAACCATTTTGTGTCCCAAAAGAACCTTTCAGTTAACAGTTTAGTTTAAAAAAGTGAGGTCAGAAAAACCGAACGATGAGTAAAGAATGACAGCATTTCCATTTTTGTGTGCACTTTTCCTTTAAATGTCACCTAAAGTTAATTTCTCACTCTTATTCATTTATCTATGAATAATAAATCAATGTTTATGAATATTTCATATTGTTAAATATTAAATAATAAATATTTCAAGTCACAATTTTCTTCCAAAATCATGCCTCAGTGCAATCCTGTCAGATTTGCCCTTGACATTCCTCCACATTCAGTTCACACAAACGCCTCTTGTGGTTTTTTGGGAAACGTGTAATGCATGAATCTATGTGAATTAAAGACACAGGATATCCTTCCCTGGGACAGCAGGAAAGGAGACTGATAATATTGAAAAATGAATCCTGCTTTGATAAACACTTTCTTTATTGGAACAATGAAGATGTGAATAATGCATCTAAAAATAGATTTCAGGGTGACGCCAAGAAATAACTGTTGTCTTATTTTGAGCAGCGGTTATCCTGGCTGATCATCAGTTCATTAAAATAATGAAAACTCTATTGTAGAGTAGACTATTTTCAGAGTTGCATACTACCATACTACTCCTATTTCTGTAGTATGACTAGAGCACATGTAACGGAGGTCAGCTAGTAGTCGCTTTGCGAATAAACCTCACTCCTCTGATCTCAGGAGATGCTCTAGCGACTGATGCTAGAGGTTGCAGCCTTTAGCCTCCTTGTTAGACCGTCCGACTCCAACGCCAGAGACCCAGGTTCGAGGCCCGCACAGAACGGGATGAGTAAGCCTGGGTGAAGGGTTACACACATATTGTATACCGTGTATGCACATAATACGCAAATAACTAGATGCCCTACTATGTGCAATATACAAAGGAGCATACTGTGCACAATACTGTATTCCACGATGCAATGCAAACTTCCGTTTTCTGTTTTCCGTTATTTTCTTCTTCATTTTTGTCCATCTGCTGAAAGTCCATGTAACCAAACTTTTGAAGCTTCAGAAACTAAAAAACGTAATCCATATGAACCGGTTTAATCCAAGTGTTCTGAAGAGACTCGATCGCTATATGTGTTGATCAATGTTTATATGTGAATAAAAGCCTAAAGTAAATATGTCCATCATAAAAATGTAATGTGTCTTGGGTTAAACCTAGTCTGACGGCAGAAGGTCTGGACTCTATCGCAGCTTTCATTGGCCAAGAACCTTCCAAGAGGACATTTGACTGACATGTAACGCAACCAATCACAGTTCGTTTTGTTCTACGTCATGTTTAGGGGTGTGAAAATGTAAAGTCAATGTCCCCATAATAACAGACCAGCCTGCATCCAATAAATTATTAATTCAAGAATGTTGTGCAAGTTTACTGCAACAATGGAGCCGTAAACTTTACATACTTTTGAAAATACAGCATTAAGTTGATACTGGTAAGCGCTCGTTGTCACAGTTGTAAACATGACGGCATTCTTCTTCCATGAGGGGGTTTGGCATCACGGCCAGGCGGACCGTTAAAGAACGCGACACACATGTCTCCCGGACATCCTGTAGAATTCAACCAACCAGATGACGACTTCTAAACTCCTGAAGTGTTTCCAGTTAAGTGTGCCATATGCATCAGACTTTCAGCCAACGGTCCATGGGCGTGACTACGAAACGCGACAAATTTAATCAAAAATTGTTGCTTTCAGTATGGCTGTAAAGGTCATGCAAAATGATCTTTTAACATTACATAACGCACATAATCAATATCTCAGATTATCACTGTCATACTTTGTTTGTTGTTTCAGCCACAACATCATAGAAAAGTAGAAACATTTCTAAAATAGAATCACCATTACGGCTGGTTAGGACAAATTGTCTAATTTACATGGAAAAGATACATTTTATCATGTGTCGCAGCGTCGCATCTGGTTAGGACACAGTGTTATGGGTTTGGAATGACATGAGGGTGAATTATGATGGCAGGATGTAAATTTTTGTGTGAACTATCCCTTTAAGTGTGAGTCAGTGACACATGCATGCTTCTGTGAATGTCTTCTGATGTGTCACTGTTTGTTCTCAGGTGAACGGGCTTTCAGTGGAAGGGAAGCAGCATGCAGAGGTGGTGGCTGCTATTAAAGCCGGGTGTGATGACACAACACTCTTGGTCGTAGATCCAGAAACAGATGCTTTCTTCAAGAAGTGTCGAGTGATGCCCAATACAGAACACCTCACAGGTACAAGCACAAAACATAAAGTTAATCTGTCTGTTTGTTTTGTGGAAGAAGTTTTCAACAGGTTTCCAGCAGCTGTCCCTCTCCTTGCTACCTCTAGGTGGCGTCTGACACACAGAGTCATTGTCTGGCAGGGGTCGCTCAGGCAAGCATGTCTCTCTCGCTGCGCTGGTTTTGGGTTTCCTATTAAGCAATTTAGTTTGTCCGTATCGTTTTGTTACCCGTGCCAACAATCTTCAACAGTGCCAAATGCAGCCATGGAAACCGTGTGTGTGTGTGTGTGTGTTTGTGTTTGACACAACTAGATTAGTCACGAATGAGTGGAGATACAATGTTTACTCATTTTATTTACAGAGCAAGCTTTTGGCGTCATCACTAGTGGAAACTTTCCTTAGCTGCTATCTCTGCTATCACGTTTTATCATTTCCTCAGACTCCATCTGTTTGAGTGAAAATGACAGGCTTGATCAGATGAATGCTTTTAGACGTCTCAGGTGTTGCTTTACTCAGTAAGGCTTATTTGATTCATGCCATTGAAGAGAGCCAAGCGGGATCGGAGCTTGCGGAGATTGAATTTCTCATAATGAGTGCAGTACTTTCTAGAACAAACTTTAATTTCAGCATGGTAACACACAGCTTAATGTAAGACTACTTTTGTCTTTGCTCATACAGTCATAAACTCCTAATTCAGCAATACTGTGGCAGTACCATAGTACAGTCAATGGTGGTATGAATCATAATATCTGTGGTTTTTGTACCATGATGTTTACATGGTACTCTGGTTCATGTCCAAAACACCATGGTACTTTCTGGTACTTTGTTGTGTGTGAAATGTATAATGTGCAATGTGAAGAGTGTTAGTGAGTCTATCTTTGGAAACACAGTAATAAAAAATGGTGGTTATGATCTAGAGCGCCCCTACAGTATTTAGTCTCCCTACAACCACGTGAAACCAGGTACCCATGTAACCAGCTCATCAGGAGATGCTCCGTATTTACAGCCAAGTCACCCTGAGAATCGTCTTATTGAAGCTAAATATTAGTGACGTTATAGTTGAGTAAAGTAGACATGTCTAAAAACTGTAATTAAAGGATTAGTTCACGTTCAAATTAAAATTTCCTGATAATTTACTCACCCCCTTGTCATCCAAGATGTTCATGTCTTTCTTTCTTCAGTCGAAAATAAATTAAGGTTTTTGATGAAAACATTCCAGAATTTTTCTCCATATAGTGGACCTCAGTGGCCTCCAAACGGTTGAAGGTCAAAATTACAGTTTCAGTGCAGCTTCAAAGGGCTTTAAACGATACCAGACGAGGAATAAAGGTCTTATCTAGCGAAACCATCACTAATTTTCAAAAAAAAAAATTATAAATATATATACGTTTTAACTATAAATGCTCATCTTGAACTTTCTCTTCTTCTACTTCTTTATTAGAATTCCGGCATTGTAGACACTGCTAAGTATATTACTGCCCTCCACAGGTCAAAGTTTGAACTAATTGTTATGTACTTGCACTAGCATATTGTATATGACAATTTAGTTCAAACTTTGCCCTGAGGAGGGCAGTAATACACTTAGCAGTGTCTACATTGCCGGAATTCTAATAGAGAAGAAGAAGAAGAGAGCTAGATCAAGATGAGCATTTATGGTTAAAACGTATATAATTTTTAAATTTTTTTTAGAAAATAACCGATCGTTTCGCTAGATAAGACGAATTCCTTGTCTGGTATCGTTTAAAGCCCTTTGAAGCTGCACTGAAACTGTAATTTTGACCTTCAACCGTTTGGAGGCCATTGAAGTCCACTATAAGGAGAATAATCCTAGAATGTTTTCATCAAAAACCTTCATTTCTTTTCGACTGAAGAAAGAAAGACATGAACATTTTGGATGACATGGGGGAGAGTAAATTATCAGGAAATTTTTATTTGAAAGTGAACTAATCCTTTAAGTACAATAACAAAGTATGCAGAGGTGAATTTAGGGAATTGGGATCAGTCTCGTATCACAATGCCACAAGGTTCAAACACTCAACAGGTGCAGGATTCCTTACAGTTGTTGTCCAGGTTATTGAGCAGTGCTACTGTGAGCCTCTGGCAGGAACCAGTGTCGGACCAAATACGACCAAATAAGAACCTTTAACATCCATGGAATCTTTCTATTCCACCAAAGATTCTTTAAAGTGGAAAAAGGTTAATCGGATTATTAAAATACTATGTGTTTTTTAAGAACTGTTCACTGAAAGATTCTTTGTGGAGCCCAAAATGGTGCATCGTTTTTAAGATTGTAGGATTCTATTCTCTACTCAGTCGTACATTCAGCTGTTTTCTCTTCTCTTTCACACACAGTCACACTGCTCTATCTAAACACACACACTCTGTCTCTCTCTGCTGCCTGTCACCCAAATTTGGAAGCAGCATTTGTGTGGTTTCCAAGGTGCTGGTCTGGAGTGGCTCTTAGATTGCCGTATTGGGACTGAAGAGCATTTGAAGTGTCCAAACACCCAGTGATGTGTGTGTTTTGTGCCGATCAGGAGCCAGATGGATCTGTGTTATCGTCTCGCCACTCATGTAGTCTTCAGACGACGGTAGAATGATATAAATTCAGAGACAAGAAGACGGTAAGGGTGGTGGGATTACTTTCCAATTCTGTTATCTGCCTTACTACATTACACTTCTCCCTATAAACTCTTCGGAAAGACCGGCTGGTGGTAGGAACATATTTTTGTTGAAACCAAAACACATTTAATATTACATAAGTACAAAGTAATGTATATTTTTTACATAATCCAGTCACTTAACAAATGAAAGGTACTCATAATAATCACTATGCATTTTTGACTGCATATCAATTAAATTCTGTTAATCTAGCAAATTGTGATGTTTCTTTGTAACCACAAACAACTTACAGTTACACTGCGTGTCCTCCAGTCACAAGTAGTGTGTTGTGACCATTCAAAACTAAATAGTCGCTGACTATAATTTCGACTTGTCCTTCAGCGTATAAACAAACGGCTAACATGTATACAGTAAAAGACTTACAGTTGTGGCCTGTAAGTCAGGCAAGTGTGCAGCACCACAAATAGATGTCACACTGTTTGGAAGGTACACTGTAATAAATGTATTTTTACAGAGAAAATGCAGTATCGTTTAAAAAAAAGTCTCATTTTTATCAGAAGTGTGAAATTCCATAAAAATGTATGCATTCACACCAAATTTATTTTTTTTCCCCCAGTTAACTCATTTCTAGTAATGATTTTCTTGTGCAAAAATGTAACCTGAGACATCCATTAAAAAAATCTGTATTTTTTTCCTCAGAGTTTTGTAAATAAATATATTTTTTACAGAGAAAATGCAGTAAAATCTAATAACAATTTCACTTTTTTATACATAAAACTGCTAAATTCCCCCTAAACATAAAGATATTCAGACTACTGAAACAGGCCTTCTTCCTTAAATAAAGGTAAATGTCATGAAGTTTAACCTGAGATGTGTATAAATATACATAAATAGAATTAAGTGATGATTGAGCATTAGTGAAGACACCTGATGATAACAAGCAGAATCACTGAAGGAAAGAGGAACAACAAGAACAAACAAGAACTAAAACTGACTTCCAGCCACAGCCTTAGATTAAATCAACTGAAGATAAAATAAGACATCAAATCTCTCATGATCTCAGCAGAGGATGATTAAACTACTCCACAAACAGCATTAACAGCTTCACTTATTACTAATTAGTTTGACTTTATTTGTCATCTATATTGTCATCTGTCTACAGAAGTCCTTATTGACAATTAACAGAGGTTTAGATTTTGACGTTTTATTAAAAATAATAGTTTTGAAGTCACCGTTATTGTGATCAGTGTTTGCTTTAGTTGGGCTATTGACTTTTTAACAGTAGTTTTTCTATGGCTGCTGTAGCTGTGTTTTTCATTGTTTTTATCATTTGCACCTGTCGTTAATTTCGTTGATTGTTTTGGTCTTATCTTTTTTTGTAGCAAGTACTCTGTAAGCTACTGTGTACTTCTTTTTCACAAGCAAAGTCTCTGCCAATCTTCACATACATCCTTCATCTCTCAAGTCAAGTTAATTTGTTAAAGTGTAATCCACTAAGGCTTCTAGATTTTGTTCCCTGTGGATTTGTGGGGGTCGACGGGTATCCAGGTATCACGGATCTCACCAAGGTGATTATCAGCATCTGAATAATAAATGAACTACATACCTGTGCTACAGTATGTAACAGAGTCGACATCTGCTCACTGCAACCTGAGAAGGAGTGAATGTCATACTAGCTATTCTCATGGTGTTTGGAAGTGTCTTGTTTAATCTTTGCTTCATCGCTGTTGCTGATGAAGAGCATTAGCACCATTGTTGGAGAAAGTGTCCCATCTGACGAATGCAGATGTGCTAGGTGCAGTTGTTTGATCCGTGGCTGACCTATGCTGCTTCTCTCTGTCCACAGGACCGCTGCCTGAACCTGTGGTCAACGGAGACATGGAGGACAAGGTAAGACAACCACTCAAATGACAAAATACTAGCAGCCCATATTAAGACCATAGTTCACCCAAAAAATTAAACGTGTCTCACTTTAAGTCTACTTTTATGTACTTATCAGAGATATACAAAACTAACAATATACTTGCAGTATAAAAACTATTAAACTATTAGTTTACTGAGAGTATTCTTCAAAGTGTACTTTCAGAAACAAAAACGTGAGCTTGAAGTAGTAAACTAACAGTATACCTGAAGTTTACTTGTATATAGTTTGCAGTATAGTTGCTATACAGAAGAAAATCTTATTGTTGTAAACTAATTGTGTATTTAAAGAAGATATTTTAAAGAATGTTGGTACTGTAACCAAACCGTTTTGGCTTCCATTGTATGGAAAAAGAAACATGTGATCTTGGACCACAAAAGCAGTCATAAGTCGCATGGATATATTTGTAGCAATAGCCAACAATACATTGTATGAGTCAAAATTATTGATTTTTCTTTTATGCCAAAAATCATTAGGATATTATGTAAAGATCGTGTTCCATGAAGATATTTTGTGAATTTCCTACCGTAAATATATAAAAATGTATTTTTGTGAGTGGATATACATTGTTAAGGACTTCATTTGGAAAACTTTAAAGGCGATTTTCTTGCATCCTCAGATTCCAGAATAGTTGTATCTCAGCTAAATATTACATCAATGGAAAGCTTATTTATTCAGCTTTCAGATTGATCCTTATGACTGGTTTTGTGGTAACATATTCTCAAAATATCTTTTTAAATGGCTTTTCACACTGTGCTTAACCTTGGGTTATCATCTAAACCTTACTTTTAACCCAGGGTAAAGGAACATTTCACAGTTGTGATTTAGGAGCGGGGTTAGCATCGATTTTTAC
Organism: Anabarilius grahami; assembly: GCA_003731715.1. NCBI lineage: Eukaryota > Metazoa > Chordata > Actinopteri > Cypriniformes > Xenocyprididae > Anabarilius > Anabarilius grahami. The sequence goes on from RJVU01026436.1 coordinate 959,987, forward strand.
CTGGGGCTATGAAACCCTAACGCGGGGTTAGCACTGCTTTTGTGGCATTTAACCCTGCATTGCGGTGCTAAACTTGTACAGTGTGAAACAAAGCGGTGTTAAAATGTTACAACTAGATGCTTAGAAGCTGACAACCAATAGCGTGCCTCATATTAACATGCTTTGGACAGTCATGGAAATACCACACGTTGTATAAACAGTAGTTTCAGCATTTGAGGGGGAAATATTAAACGGCGACAGAAAACGCAACAATTGAGTGAAGACGAAACTGTTTCATCTTTATAGTCCAAAAAGTCCATTCAGGAAACTTGATAGTACAGTCGGCAATATTAAAAACATGAGAAAGTGCAGTGTTAGTTTTAACTTTATAACATTAAGCATCATGGACAAAGTCTTGTTTGTTGTTTTTATTTAGTAAAATAGTTCTGGCATTAAATGTTTTGAATCTAATTGGCTAGAAATGAAATGACCAAATACTGTACATGGATATTGAGATCTTTTTTTCCTCAGTTCTCAGCCATGTACACTTCCTGTTGGGGTTTTATTTGTTATTCCACGTGCTCTTTAATAAATAAATACAGCAACTTGAATTGTTTTGAAATGTATTGACCTGTGCCTGAACCTATAGGTCAGAAAAACACACTTGCAATAGCAAGTTTCTCAGAGGTTATTAGAAACCTTTACATGTTTTGATATTAGCCTTTCATTGAAATACAGTATTAGCCTATTATCGGGTTTAATGAAGTCATTACTCTGGCTAAAACTGTGTATTATAATCACTTAATTTTTATTATGCAAATGATAAACATGGATAAAAAGCATGACAGAGAAGCCCATTAGAGGTTGAAGATCAATCCTCTATTCAGAAATTGACAGGAATAATTGCTCTATAGGGTCCAATTCTCACCATTAACTAACTATTAACTACAACTTTTGCCTGAAAAAACTCCTAATTACTGCCTATTAATAGTTAGTAAGCTAGTTGTTAAGTTTAGGTACAATTAAGGGATGGAGAATATGGCCATGCAGAATAATGCATTAATATGTGCTTTATAAGTAGTAATAAACAGCCAATATCCTAGTAATATGCATGCTAATAAGCAACTAGTTAATAGTAAGAATTGGACCCTAAACTAAAGTGTTACCTATATATTTAATGAATTACACTGTATTTCAATATTGTCTACATTTCTGCATTAAAAGTTCAGTGATGGCATTGTCATTCAAATATCACCTAGTCGCACCTTGTCTAAAGTTGTTTCTTTTCCACCAGGACTCCATGTGGTGACATATATGTCTAATATTTCTCACATTATGCCACCACAATGAAACTTAAGGAACATAATCATGATATATCTGTACATTTTTGTGACAGGAGCAGTTTAACTGTGAGACAGAGACTTGTATATGTCGCCACTAGCGACACAAAGACCTGCGCTGTTTGACACTAATATGCAAGACACACTGTCATACAGGCTAAAAATATATATATTTTAATAAAAATAAGGCGAGATTATGAGGGAAAAATACAATTTCATGGCCGGTAATACTTATTTACGGCTACCTGCTGAATTCACCTTACATTTTTGCGCTCATCCTGCTGGGGTTGACATGGATAGATCAGGTCCTCTTGAGTTTGTAAGTTTAGAGGCTGTGTCTCCAGAAGAGAGAGACACTGGGCCTGTAAGTCAGGCAAGTGTGCAGCACCACAAATAGATGTTTCAAACTCGCAAAATGTCACACTGTTTGGAAAGTACACTGTAATAAATGTATTTTTACAGAGAAAATGCAGTATCATTTAACAATAATTTCTCATTTTTATCAGAAGTTTGAAATTCAATAAAAATGTATGCATTCACACCAAATAAAAAAAAATAAAAAATCCCAGTTAACTAATTTTTAGTAATGATTTTCATGTGCAAAAATGTAACCTGAGACATCCATTAAAAAAATCTGTATTTTTTTCCTCAGAGTTTTGTAAATAAATATATTTTTTACAGAGAAAATGCAGTAAAATTTAATAACAATTTCACTTTTTTATACATAAAACTGCTAAATTCCCCTAAAAATAAAGATATTCAGACTACTGAAACAGGCCTTCTTCCTTAAATAAAAGTATAATAGTTTTGAAGTCGCCGTTATGGTGATCAGTGTTTACTTTAGTTGGGCTATTGACTTTTTAACGGTAGTTTTTCTATGGCTGCTGTAGCTGTGTTTATTTTGGGAAGAACAGCAAGAGAAAATGTGATCAGATGATGTTGGCTGATTCACTGGTCTCATCCAGAGTCATCTGTGTTTCATGTCTGTTTGGGTGGGTTTTTCACACGTTTAGTTCTGTTTCCCTTATTTCAGTTAGTTTTCATTGTTTTTAGAGTTTGGTTATCATTTGCACCTGTTGTTAATTCTGTTGATTGTTTTGGTCTTATCTTTTTTTGTAGTAAGTACTCTGTAAGCTACAGTGTACTTATTTTTCACCAGCAAAGTCTCTGCCAATCTTCACATACATCCTTCATCTCTCAAATCAAGTTCATTTGCTAAAGTGTAATCCACTAAGGCTTCTAGATTTTGTTCCCTGCGGATTTGTGGGGGTCGACAGGTATCCAGGTATCACAGATCTCACCATAGTGATTATCGGCATCTGAATAATAAATGAAGCACATACCTGTAACAAACTTGTAAGTTTAGAGGCTGTGTCTCCAGAAGAGAGAGAGACACTGGGGACGGTTTCTCTAAAGAGGATTGTGGTGGGAAAGTAAGAGGGATACAGTGATCCTTCAGCTTCTGGCTAATGGCTGATGTGTTAGATGTAGCTGGCAGGAAGGAATAAGGGGGCGCTGTCACCTGTCAGAGGAGGAGTATTGATGCCTGGCTAATGCTGCCCACTTGTACAGTTAATGAAGCTCAGACTCCAGCAGCAGCCCGAGGCCCACACACTGCAGCTGTCACACAGTTCAACACAGGCTTAAGTCTGACCCCTAGTGCACAAACCACAGCACTGTGCCTCAGTGATGATTTACTGCACCACAGGACATTTGACTCAAATCTGCCTTCTGTTTAGGTAAATGGAAATGTGGCCAAAGAGATGGGGCTGAAGGACTCAAAGTTATCAGTCAGTCCATCCCCTTCCAACGCATCCTCCAACACCTCCCTCATGACTCCGCCCACTGGGACTCCGCCCCCTGAGGTGAGATAGATACTGAATTCGGAACCACATACTAACATACTCTTAAACATGTACAATACAATAGACATAATGAGATCAAAATGTTCTTTATTTTTAAATTGAGTAAGTAATAAGGAAATAATAGAATTTAAAAGAATATACTTAAGTGTGAATTGAATGTAATGTGTTGGTATCTTAATTGGATGATAATTGAAATTAAATTCAAATGTATTATAGTTTAAATTTATATTAAATCCAGTTAGCTGAACTTAAGAGTGTTTATTTAAACCCACTTTAGTAGGACTTAAGTACATCTTCATATGTAATCTCATAATTACATCTATTGTCTAACCCTAACCCTAACTAAAATGTACTTTTATGTCATTTCTATTGAAACTTGTATGTCATGTATTTAAACATATTTGTAATTACATATTTATATAACGAAGTTGCAATTTAGTACATTTTAAATATTTTAACTTTAAATGTAATATTGAATAACACACTAGTTCAGACTATAATCAATTACTTTTCATGTGCTTTAGTATGTTAGTCAACATGTCAAAATATGTGCACTTATTTTTACATTTAACATTATTGCAAAGTGCATTTTTAAAAATGTACTTAAGTGTGTTAAAAAGTCATTAAAGTGTGTTCTCTTTAAGTGCATTTAATTAGTCTTTTATTTCAGTAATATTATATTATCTGAATGTACAGTTTTTAAAAAAGATATACTTTTATTATTTGAAATGCACATTCAATACAATTAATCAAATTTTTTCACAAGGGATTGTGTGACATTTATGCATACTGTTTCACATACTATTTTAAAAAAAATAGTCAGCAGTATACAGTATAAACTGTGTACAGTGTGGTAAGCAGCTGGTGTGCAATTTCAAAGAGCATAACAAACTGTCTGAAACTACCCTAATGAAATTACGAAAACATTTTCCATTAGAAAGTCATTTCACATGCTTGTAATAGAACCTGAAGGTGACCATTTTAGGCAATTTCATAACTTAATTTTTTTTTTTTTTTTCCTCTCTGCAGGCGGTGGAGCCGTCCATCATAGATGCCATCCCAGAGCTCAATCTGTCCTTACAGCAGGTGAAAGAGCGCGCTCACCAGAAACGTTCCAATAAGAGAGCTCCGCCTATGGACTGGAACAAGAAAAATGAACTCTTCAGTAACCTATAGACATCCTCCAGCCATCCGTCTGTTCATCCATCCATCCGTCTGTTCATCCATCCATCCATCCATCCATCCATCCATCCATCCATCCATCCATCCATCCATCCATCAGCTCTGTTTAAGACTTGATGAAACAGAGCATATCTTATAATGAGGATATCATTAAAGTAGGCTCAATATAATGTGTGTACAGTATGTGTGTGTATATTTATAAATACACACACAGATTTATATGTATTCAGAATTATGTATTTGAATTACTAACAGATTATATTAGTACATCAGCTACGGGGCAAATGGAATGTAACATTCTACAACTGTGATGTATTACAATCACTGGCTGTGTTCAGAATGGAGAACTTATTGTAATATTACTGCTTACTGAATACTGTGCTTTACACATTGTATACTGCTCACTGTTTAAAAAATATAGTAAAACAGAAGTAGTAGTGTTATGATGTTATGCATACAGTGGTATGCTATTCTGTTGTCACATGACCACTACATTGCATGATTAATTTAATGAGCAGCATTCAGTTATTTTGAAAATAAAGTTCATTTTTTATTAATTCAATTTTGTGTTATGTTAGTATGGAATATTATGTTAGTATGCTATTCTGAACAGAGCCTAATTAAGCATGTTTGACATTGAGCAGGTGTGTGTGTGTATGTGTGTGTATACATTGAGTTTTGTGCATGAGGCTGAACTGCACTCTTAGAAAAAAAGGTTCAATGGGGTTCTATATAGAACCCTTGGGTTCTTGAATCAATTTAAAGAACCCTTTATGCCAAAAAGGTTCTATATATGAAGTGCCTGACAGAACCCTTTAATCTTCTATATAGAACCGTTTCTTCCAAGAGTGAAAGTGTCTGAGTTCTAACCAAACAATGTAGTTTGATTTATGAATGATGCCACCCTATGTCTCATTTTTCTACCAATTCTGTTGAGAATTATTTCATTGTTTTATAATGAAGGAACAAATGAAGACTAGATAGAAGTGCTGATGATCACTGTAATCACAGGAATCTCATCATTACTATTGTAAACAGATACAGCGGTGTCCAAAAGTCTGAGATATCTACAGTATGATAAGCAATGAAGAATTTTGTATTAAATACAACATTAAACAGAAAAGGATTTTCACTAGTGGCCTGAGATGTTTGGAGCGAACTTTAAATTCCAGTTAAGCCGGGGACACACTTAACGACTAGCTAAAACATTCTAAGACTGAGCTCAACACACAAAGACTTTTTTCTTTCGACTGAAGCAGATTTAAATACTTTCACACGGCATTTAAACACAGACTGAATGCAACTGGCTCTGACTCGTGTTTGGGCATGATCAGTCGTAAGTATCAAATTACATTCATAATTGGCCTTACAGTCGTTAAGTGTGTCCCTGGCTTTAGTGTATCTTGGTCTTGTTCCAATCAGTGAGGTATTTTGAGACACCTGCTATTAGTTTTTTTTATGTCGGGTTGACATGCCATTACATAATCCTGCACTTCTGATCACTGCATTGTCATGTTATTTCATATTTGTAAGTGTTATTTCTTTAATATGTAACAATACATTTATAGAGCACACCCACTCCTTTCAGAAAATATATTATAGTGGACAAATTATTTCTGCAGTGTTTTATGCATGTGATACACCATGATTCTAACATTGTGTCTACACGCAGACGCGAGCGGCGTGACGCTACAAAAAACAATTGAACCCATTTTAATTAGTGTTATGGTCTAAACTTGATGTTGTGCAGTGCGACATGAAACTGATGCCCTGTTCTACTTCTGACATACTCCAAGTGCTCATGCAACTTCTGACATGAAGGACAAATTTAAGAAATTTTGAGTTGGTAGCTATGTCTTACTTAAAGGGATAGTTCACCCAAAAATGAAAATTTGATGTTTATCTGCTTACCCCCAGCGCATCCAAGATGTAGGTGACTTTGTTTCAGTAGAACACAAATGATGATTTTTAACTGCAACCGCTGCCGTCTGTCAGTCAAATAATAGGAGTGGATGGGAACTTCTACTATAAGAGTAAATAAAACTTGCTTAGACAAATCCAAATTAAACCCTGCAGCTCGTGACGACACATTGATGTCCTAAGATGTCCTGGTGTGGTCTGATCGCGCTCTGACAACGGCAGTGATGTCTCGTGCATATACTTCAATGAGTGCCAGACATCACTGCTGTTGTCAGAGCGCGATCAGACCACGCTAAGCGAATGCTGAACGCAGTTGGGCATAGTGGTGTATTAGAGGTAAAAAATGATATAAATACTGTTCGGTTTCTCGCACAAACTGATCGTTTCGTGTCTTAGGACATCAATGTGTCGTTACGAGCCGCAGGGTTTAATTTGGATTTGTCTAAGCAAGTTTTATTTACTCTTATAGCAGAAGTTCCCATTCACTCCTATTATCTGACTGACAGACGGCAGCGGTTGCAGTTTAAAATCACCATTTGTGTTCTACTGAAGAAAAAAGTAATCTACATCTTGGATGCCCTGGGGGTAAGCAGATAAACATCAAATTTTCATTTTTGGGTGAACTATCCCTTTAAAGTGATCAGAAAGCCGTGTCAATTTTTTTTTTGTCATACATTTTCTCTATTGACAAAAATGTACATTGCATTTTAACAATATTTCATCATTTCATGATACATTTTATTGACATTTAATCTGACTTGTCTGAATTATCGTGAAACGTCGTTCATGAAGGGGGGTCACACTTGCTAAAAGGTTAAGAACCGCTGATATACACCAATTGGTAGGAAACTTAACAAGGATTATTTTTTATATGAAGCATGATACCATTGTGGTTACATTATCTAATAGTTATTTCATAAGGCATGCATAAAACTGTGTACAATACAAAAGACAATATACAAGACAGGAATAATAAACACAGTGTCATGGGGATATGCATGCTCAGTGATAGAAAAGTTTGTCTATGAATTAATGGAAAGAAGTCTGTTTTATGGGCATTATGTATCAATTTCTCTGATGGCCTGTGCTGTTGCATGTGGATACCTTTCCCTACCTCAGCAAAATCAGGACAAAAGCACACACATCACCAGCAAAAATATGCTCAAAGATGGGTACTCGACCAAAAAATAATAATAAAAAACAGAAAAAAAGTCGGCACACCAAAGCTCCAAAAATAAGCGAAGATTTTTTAATATAAGACTCACATGGGTTATGTTTCGAGCACACAGGCTCTTTGTCAGACTTTCCCCTACCTGGAATGTCTCTGAGGGTCACTAGTTACCTGGCTAGTGTCAGCAGGGGGAATAAAAGAATAGACTGATCAACTGAATGGTCTGCTTAAATAATTGTGTGTCTGATTGCTCCAACCGCTACACCATGAACATGAATCACAAACATTTGACAACCCAAATGTGTAATAATACTTTGTGTCATGACTTCGGTCTGATCTGCCATGTTTTGTTGTGTTTGTCTCAGTGTCTGTGTGCCTTGTTGTCTTTGAGCACATTGGTTTTGTTTTGACAGCTCACCATGTGCTCAGCTGTCAGTGTGGCGTTTTCCCCTCCCAGTCGTTATCCTTAATACTCATTTGTGTTCTCTGTCACACCTGTTTCCGCTCATTCCTCATTAGCTTTCCCCTATTTTAGATCCTCTTGTGCTCAGTCTTTTGTCAGACTTTTGTTGTATGTTGTACAAACGCTTCGCTCGTGACCATCCTTTTTTGTTTCCTTGTCTTGCCGTGTTGTGTCTTTTTAGGCTACAAGTGCTGTTTTGTTTTGTTTCTTTTGTTTTGAACTGCTCCCTCTCATCCTGCCAGACTTTATTTGTTCTGCTAGTGAGACTTCGACACTGCGTCATGAACGATGCTCTAGTTAGTGTGACTTCCACGCTGCATCACAGATGATCTGTCTAGGATCTGTCCCTGCTGAGAGGCTCTTCCCTGGTCCTGTGGACTTCCTCTCTTTTTGTGTTCCTGTTGTCTTTTCCCTGTGCTCAGTGAGAGCTAAATAAACTTTTCTGTTACCTGCAACTGGATCAGAACCAAGTCAGAACTGCAATAAGTCAACAGGGAATTCTTCTGGGACAGCATTCCAGTCAGCTAACTGCCACTTCAAGGGAGATTGAGTGCCTGACAGCTCAAGAGGCAGATCTCAATCTACAGATACAAGAACTCCAGCGGGACGCTTTGGCCAGCAGATCAGCTGCCACTTTTGGCCATTCTCCATCTCATGCCTGAACCCCATGCCAATAATCCGACACCCTACGACAGGGATCCCAACTCCTGCCGGGCCTTCCTGTCCCAGTGCTTTCTTGTCTTTGCACTCCAGCCTTGCCGCTATGTTACAGAGGAGTCCCAGGTAGCATTTGTTATCACCCTCTTGAAAGGAAGGCCAAGTGACTAGGCAACGGCTGTATGGTATGTTCATGCTCCATTCTGTGCAGCATTCAAGGACTTCAGAGCTGAGATGATCAAGCTGTTTGACCGCTCTGCTCTGGGAGATGAGGCAGCCTCCCAGTTGGCGCGGTTGAGTCAGGGCAGACGTTCAGTTACAGATTACTCAATCCAGTTCAGAACACTTGCGGCCGCCTGTGACTGGAACGAGGCGGCTTTACGTGCAAGGTTTCGGGAGGGGTTGAACGACGACATCCAGGATGAGATCGTTACTCATGAGCTGCCTCATGATTTTGACACCCTTGTGGATCTGGTGCTTCGGGTGGAGGGGTGTCTTCAACGTCGACGCCAGCGGTGGACAGCTAAATCCCCCTGGATGTTGGAGGAGGGTGCCTCCAGTGCTGCTTCCACCTCCTCGTCTCCTTCAGCAGACCTGGGTGCTCCCGTTGTCCTTGGGCACCTTTGGCTGGTGCAGCACAACACTCACGTGAATTGGTCTGGTAATTTTGTGTTCTCTTGGAGTCAGTCTTGTCTTGCGTCTTGTTTTGGTGCTGCCTTGTATCCTGGCTCTACGTCTTCTGTTTTTCAGGTTGAGGAGGTCGATCTCACTGGGGTCTCAGAGGGGTACTGCGATCTTTGTCAGGTCTTCAGTAAGTCCTGGGCCACATCTTTACCCCCTCATCAGCCGTATGACTGTGCCATCGATATCCTCCCAGGCACTTCTCTGCCCAAGGGTCATCTGTATTCCCTGTCTGGTCCTGAGAGAGAGGCCATGGACAAGTATATTCAGGAATCTTTAAATGCCAGCCTCCTCTGTCCCTCCTCCTCAGCCGCTGGGGCTGGGTTCTTCTTCGTTAAGAAGGATGGCTCCCTGCGACCCTACATTGACTACCGGTGTCTTCATGACAACACTATAAGAAACAGGTATCCTCTGCCTCTGAGGTCATCAGCCTTTGAATTGCTAAAGGGAGCCAGGGTCTTTACCAAGCTAGACCTCCATAATGCCTACCATTTGGTCCGCATACGTGAGGGGGATGAGTGGAAGACAGCATTCAACACCCCAATGGGACAATTTGAATACCGGGTCCTACCCTTCGGGCTCAACAACGCCCCAGCTGTCTTCCAGGCCCAGGTGAATGATGGGTTGAGAGACATGGTTAACAGATTTGTCTCAGTGTACCTTGATGATATTCTCATCTTCTCACCCTCCTTGTAGGTACAAACTCAACATGTCTGTCAGGTGCTACAACGGCTGCTGGAGAACCAGCTTTACATCAAGGTGGAGAAGTGCGTGTTCCATGCCAAGTCAATTTCGGTCTTGGGGCATATAATCTCGACAGAGGGGATCAAAGCCGATCCAGCTAAGGTAAGGGCCATGGATGAGTGGCCAATCCCTGACTCTTGGAATGCGCTGCAGAGGTTCTTGGGGTTCGCCAACTTCTATAGGCCATTCATCTGGAACTTTAGCCTGGTTGCTGCACCCTTAACAGCACTCACCTCACCTAAGGTATCGTTCAGATGGAATGCCCAGGCTCAGGAGGCCTTTGATGCTCTTAAGTCCCGTTTCATCTCTGCTCCTGTTATTTGTCTTCCAGATCCTGAACGGCAATTCATTGTTGAGGTGGATGCCTCCGATGTCGGGGTAGGCGCGGTCCTGTCCCAGCGGTTCCCCAGAGATGGGAAGGTACACCCATGTGCCTTTTCTCATCGTCTGAGCCCTGCTAAGCGAAATTATGACATAGGTAACAGGGAGCTGCTGGCAGTCAGGCTGGCTCTGGGGGAGTGGGGGTGTCCAGGGGGTCAGTTCTTTGTGCCGGCTGTGCTGCGTCCTGAGGTCCTTCGGTGGGGGCATGAGTCCAGAGTAGCCTGTCATCCTGGGGTTCGGAGGTCGCTGGCTGCCATCCGTCAGCAATTTTTGGTGGCCATCCATGGGCAGATGTCAGGCAGTTTGTGTTGGCTTGCTCGGTGTGCTCTCAAAATAAGACATCTAACCAGTCTCCTGTTGGTCTGTTACAGCCTTTGCCAATTCCCTCTCATCCATGGTCACACCTGGCCCTTGATTTTGGCACTGGTCTTCCCCCGTCGAGAGGTAACACCATGATTATACCTTCTGTCCAGGGCTGGTAGGTTGGAGCTTCGGTCCGCCGGGCATCGGCATGACTCTTCTGCCCATTGGAGATGGTGATGAGCTGAGTCCCAGACGCTCTCATTCTCCCGGAACCATTAATCGACTGCGGGGACGTCCAAGGGTTCCCCGGACCACAGGAACAGAGGGGGCTGGAAGCCGAGCATGCATTGGAATGACCGGTGGTGGGTTGTCTGATGAAGTTCTGGGCGTACTCGGCCCAGGCGAGGAACCGGTTCTAGGAGTTCTGGTGGTTGTGACAGAAGGTTCTCAGGAAGTGACCGATCTCTTGTATCTTCCTTTCCGTCTGCCCCTTGGTCTGGGGGTGGTATCCAGAGGAGAGGCTGACAGTCACACCTAGGAGGGAGAAGAATGATTTCCAGATCTGAATTGAATTGAGGGCCTTTGTCTGACCCTGTATCGTCTGGTAGGCCAAAGTAAGGAAACACGTGGTTAAACATCAGTTCTGCAGTTTCCATGGCCGTAAGAAGTTTCTTCTTAGCCAGCATGCCTTTCAAAAACGATCAACGATGACAAGGATACAGGTATTTTCATTGAAAGGAGGTAGATCTGTTATGAAATCCACTCCTGGGTATGACCATGGGCGTTGGGGAATGGGCTGAGGAAGGAGTTTACCTGCTGGAAGATGGCGTAATGACTTGGAGATTGTGCATTCCTGGCACCCCTGGACGAACCTTCTTACGTCACCTGCCATTTCTGGAGAAACAATCTTTCAGCAATGAGAGAGTTTGAGAGGTCCCTGGGTGGCCAGAGCCCATGGAGGAATGGACTGAGAGTATTAATAGAGTGTGGTGAGTTCTGGGAATGTAGGTATGGATAGGTGGACACCTCGGCAGAGTATTGGCATTTGTCTTGGCTAGCTGTTCATCAAGGGACCACTGGATGGGGCTGACAATCAGGCTAGAGAACAATGGGCTCTGGGACCGGTGGCACCAGCTGGACGTAAAAAAGTTGGGTGTAAGCTCTACGCTGGACTTAGTTACGTCCATTTTTCTAATTAATATTTACACCTGTTGCACCATCTAAAACTACGACTAGGCGCAGCTATGCTTAACGTCGACGATGCGCGCACTCACTGACATGTTCTACCACACTGTTAGTTGAGACACCGTTCGCGTTACTATGGTTACAAATTTGAATTTATTGGCTCCAACAAATTGATGAAAAATTACTGTTGAGCCAAAAAAAAGAAAATTAAATTACTATTCAGTGAGCATATGCATATTTTGGTATGCAAGCAAAACAATTCAGTAACGAATAAAAAAATCAAGACATCTGGCAAAAGATAACAGCGGCAGTAAATGAAGCTGAGGGTGGACTAGGAAATCGGACAGTCGATGAAGTAAAAAAGAAATGGAAAGACCTTCTTCAGGCAGCCAGGAGAGACTCTAGCCTGCGGGACCCCCTCCTAAAATCTCACCTTACAGTACTATTATAATGGATGTGTTTGGAGAGGACTCACCAACTTTTACAGGCCTAAAAGGCTGTGACACTAGTGCCACCTATGTAGATCTAACAGAAGAAAAGCAAGCTGAAGCTGAAGAGGACGCAAGTTTTTCTTCCATATCAAATGTTTTATCAGACCCCAGTTATGAAGGTGTTGCCTCTTAAAATAGTGGACTGATAAATTGGCTAGTTATAGGCCTGTTTACATGGAGTAGCCTAACATTACATAGATTTATGGAGCAAGTTATCTTTTAATAACGCATTCAACTTTTGCAGATAATCCCGACCCTCCTTTAGTACCGAGGTCAGCTCTGAAAAACACAACAAAAGTACCTGTTTGAAGGACAAGAAATCAGGATCCCCATTCTGTGTTACTGGACATAGAAATTATGAGAGTGGAGATGGAGACAGAGAAGTTAAGTGTAGAAAAGGAGAAGCTAGAGTTAGAGAAACGGAAACTTTCCTTAGAAATCCAGCTGTTAGAGTGGGCCCGCTACACAATCGAGAATGACAGTGTGTTTATGAACATCTAAATATTCCCATACATGATCTAAATAAATGTTCTGTATATACTTTTAATCCATATGTATATATAATTTAATCCATAATTAACCCCTAAATTTTATCCTAAATGCATATATATATATATATATATATATATATANATATATATATATATTAGTAAAAAAACAGCAGTTTTATTTGACCATATATACAATTTAATCAGTAAATTTATTTTACAAGCTGGCTACAGAAACAATATATTATGCCAGCAATCATTTTGCACAGTTTTAATTTATTCACTCTGCTTATGTTTAACCCTCTGGGGTCTAAGGATTTTTGGGGCCCTGGAGAAGTTTTGACATGCCCTGACATTTGTGCTTTTTTCAGTTGTTCATAAACATATAAATGGCACAAGTGTCATTACACTGTATTCAGCACAAACTAGGCTANAAGCACAACATTTTGTTTTTACTCTGAGTGTACACAAATAAAAGAAGATATTCCACAGATTAAAATGGTGTATAACTCTTAATTATATGTGCAACATTGATGGAGTATTTTAAGTCTCTTTCACACTGGTAAGAAAAAAACCGCGATGTATCGCCGGCGTGACGGTCAGACCCCAGAGTGTTAATGACAATACAAAAAATGTGAATTATTGAAATGTGAAAAAAATGTGAAATGTGGAAAAAAACATTAAAGAGGATATTTATCTAAAGTAGCTAAATTACATTCTTTATATATATATATATACATTAAAATTGTATTTACAGGCTGATCAGCCGAATTATATTGTTTCGGATGAGACGAGCTGCCACATCCTCTTCTGTGACTTGTTCTCTGATTTATACCACTTCTGCCTCCATTGGAGGAACTCTCTTGTCTATGCAAATGTTGTGCAACACAGCTGCTGCACATATAATGGTGCATGTCCTCTCTGGTTCTATCTTGATTTCACTGTGAACGTAGTGGAATCTACAGAAGAAGGGGAAAAAATTGCAGTATAGCTATTTATCATCCCATAACATTACTCTTTAAAAAACAATGCCAGTTTAAGTGTAGGTGTAGCGTAGTTCGTAAATATGGGAAGAAGGAGGCGGAAACCGGCGAACATTCAATAAAACTTTAATATAAAATAAACACAGAACAAAACGAAAGTAATGCAATTATGCAGTAATGCCACACAAACATAATAAAACATAAAATAAAGTCCAGGCCTGGTCCTCTCTCGCCCTTCACTGTCGTCGCTCCTCCTTTTATGCGTGAGAGACTCGAGGCCGGTGCGCCTCGCAGGTGGAGCTCGTTATCTCTCGCGTCACCGGCCTCGCGCTGTACCCTCACGGCTCTCGCTCGCCCTGCTCGTCACAGTAGGCTAAAATTAATAAGGGCTGGGCATGAGTCACACACCTGCGCTTGAGCACTCCTACGCATCGCTCAATGATCGACCTCGTCCGTGAGTGCACATACTTGTATTGCCTTTCCTGCTTCGTTTGGGGTACCATGAATGGTGTCATCAGCCACTTCTTTAAAGGGCAGCCACTGTGGCCAAGCATTATGCCAGAAAGCTGTCTCTTTTCACACACTGTCGCCAGTGCGCTCTCCCTCAAGATGCGTGCGTCATGTCCAGACCCATACCACCTTGCCACCACATCAATAAATTTTAAGTTTGCATCGCAAACAACCTGCACGTTCATTGAGTGAAAGCCTTTCCTATTTACAAAAAGGTACTCGTTTTTAGATGGTGCCCGAATGCGCACATGAGTGCCTTCAATGCATCCAAAAATATTGGGTATGCCGGAATCTCTGTGAAATTTCTCCTTGTGCATGTGGCTCCTGGGTGGGTAGACATGTTGATGAGACTGATTTTGAAGGGCCAGAGAAACTCGTCGTATCGTCTGACATGCTGTACTGCTGCTTACATTTACCATATCAGCGAATGTATTTTGGAAAGACCCACTGGCATAAAATCGAAGAGAAATTAGCAGCTGCAGTGTTGGGGACAGCGCTCCGTTCCTGTCTCGCCATCGTCTTAATGTTTTTATTTATCTTTATTTTCACCATGGAAACAAGTCAAGACTTCTCACTTTACACCTACCTTTGACTAGGCGTAAGATTTAGTCTTGGACGTGTGCTACGCCCAGATGGTGCAACATGTATTAATTCTACGCAGGACTTAAAACACATTTTATGTTAAGCTTAGTCTTGTGACCGGGTGTACATCCAGCTGGTGCAACCGGCCCCTGGTGATTTGTGGGAGTCGTCGGGAGTGAACTGAGCATCTGCCTTGATGTTTTTGGAGCCAGGTCTGTATGAGATGGTGAAGTTTAATCTGGTGAAGAATAGTGCCCATAGAGCTTGGCACGGATTCAGCCATTTTGCTTCCCGGAGATACTCCAAATTCTTATGGTCAGTATAAACGATGAATGGGTGATGAGCTCCCTCTAGCCAGTGATGCCATTCCTCTAGTGCCATCTTGATGGCCAGCAGTTCTTGGTTGCCAGTATCATAGTTTCTTTCCGCCGGGGTGAGTTTCTTGGAAAAGAAGGCACATGGATGGAGTCAAGGAGTCTTCCCCTGCTGCTGAGAAAGTACCGCTCCTACTCCTGTGGTGGATGCGTCAACCTCCACCACGAATGGTTTCACTAGGTCAGGATGGATAAGGAGCGGTGAAAGTCTTCTTCAGCAATGGCATGGCGTCAGTGGCTGCTGGAGTCCAGGACAGAGACTTCGGCCTGCCCTTTAGGAGATTGTTGAGAGGACTGGTGATGGAACTGAAATTGTGGATGATCTGGCGATAGAAGTTGGCAAACCCAAGGAAGCGTTGTAGTTCCTTCACTGTCTTGAGTGTAGGCCACTCATGGATTGCGGAGACCTTCCTCTCGTCCATCTGGATACCATCTTTACTGATGTGATAGCTAAGGAAGTGCACTGAGGGTTGGTGGAACAAGCACTTCTCTGCTTTGAGAAACAGGCTGAACTCCCTCAGGCATTGGAGGACCTCTGAGACGTGCTGGTGATGTTTGGCCAAGCTCCGGGAGTAGATCAGGATATCATCAATATTTACAAGGATGAAGCGGTAAAGATGGTAGGACCTCTAAGATGTTCCAGGGCCGCTGGGATGAGGGGAAGTGGATACTGGAATTTCACAGTGATCTGGTTTAATGCCTGGTAATCAAGGCAGGGCCTCAAGCCTCTGTCCTTCTTGGCCAAAAAGAAAAAATCTTGAAGCAGCAGGGGAGGTAGAAGGACCGATGTAACCCTGTTGAAGTGCCTCCTGTATATACTCCTTCATGGCCTTCTGTTCAGGGATAGAGAGAGGATATATCTTTCCATTGGGTACTGGTTCACCTGGTGTGTGGTCTATGGCACAGTCCCATGGTCTGTGAGGTGGTATTTGGGAGGCTCATCTTGGGCAATATATGTCACTGAAGGGGGTGTACTCCGCAGGAATATCAACAAATTGTTTCTCCAGGTGGACAGGACAGGTACGTGTTTGACAGGTTGATGTGCCGAGATAGGTAGTTCTGGGAAGCATGAAGAGAAACATTTTTCACCCCACTTCAGGACTTCACCTGTGGCCCAAGATAGAACCGGTTCATGTTGAATTAGCCAGGGACACCCAAGTACGATGTCGGCAGTGGAGATCTCCAGAAGCAGTAGTTCGATGTTTTTGACATGAAGGAGACCTATTTGTAGTTGTACAGGTCCAACACAATGGCAAACTTGACCACTGCTTGAGCGGTTTTCCCATTATTGAGTGGACCTTGTAGCTGATCTTGGTGCATTTATTCTTGAGCTTGAGGTGATTGCAGAGCTTCCTGGAAATGAAATTGCCAGCTGACCCACTGTCGCGGAGGGCATTGACTGAAATGGAGACATCAAAAGCAGTAAGACGAACAATAGAGGTAAGTGGAGATAAATTGGAATTAATAATTGGGTCAGCCGATGTTGTTGTTCAGCCGGGGTTAGACTAGTGGTCTCAACTTGCATGTAATCCACATCTGGTTCTAGAGAGCCGACATACTCTGGTTGGCAGAGAGATGAGGAGAACTGCTGACCCTGTTGGTGTTCCATACATCCCTGCCTACGTTGAGCCACTCTGATGGAGAGCTAGATGAATTTCTTAAGACCCATGGCATCATCGTATGCAGCAATATGCAGCCACAGCTAAGGCTCGGACCTTTGATGGTAAGTTGTGAGGAGCGAGCGCTCGTTCTATCCACTTGCAGCAGCTCAAGAGTAAGGAAACGTAATGCATAATTGTTAACCCTCTGGGGTCTGAGGATTTTTGGGGCCCTGGAGAAGTTTTGACATGCTCTGACATTTGTGCTTTTTTAAGTTGCTTATAAACATATTAATGGAAAAAGTGTCATTACACTGTATTCAACACGAACTAGGCTACCATAATATGTGAGCAACATGTATGTACATGTTTGTATTTTTGAGAGAATAACCTTTATGCATAGTTATTGAGAAAACTAAAAACTTAAGTCACTGAAATACGGTCACAAAACAAATACTAAATATGTGTTCACAAGACTTCTGGGTATAGGAGGTTGTAGACTAGAATTTTTGCATCAAAATTATGTAAAAATGATCCTGCCTACTCGTTCATATAAAACAATATATTAATTTAAATTTTGTAAGACCATTTTTGTCAAGAAAGACAGTATGCAGGAGGTGTGAATCTTCATGAATAATGCTGTGATTCACACCTGAGAAGACAAAGACCCGCATAATGACCTGCATAATGAGCCCTTTCACTCAGGTAAGCTATGTGAGAGGACACTAAAAAGTACAAAGTAGTTTTTTTTTTGGTAGTTTATTCAGAATATAGCTAACAATATAAATGAGACACATTTTGAATAAATGAGGGCACATTTTGATATTGAGTTTAACCTGGAAATAAATCCTGTTCAAAGATGTAAGTGAACATCACTTACCTGGCATTCCAAGGTGCTTGGTGTTTCTGCACTGGAGAAGAAAAAAAAAAAACTTTCCTGCTTCCAGTCAGTGATCTCACCATTATATTCTTTCAGAATGTCCAGTGTGGGCCAATATCTGGTCACTATGATTCGCAAATCTGTAAGATATAAGAAAAAAACCCTCTGTGAGCATGCAGATAACACGATCATATCACGTTAATATAATCTCCACTCTTAACAGAAAATATGATTGTATAGGCATACATTTAAAATTACAGTACCAGTCAAAAGATTGGACACATTACTATTTATAATGTTTTTGAAAGAAGTCTCATGATCATCAAGCCTGCATTTATTCGATCAAAAATACAGAAAAAACAGCAATACTGTGAAATATTATTACAATTTAAAATAATGTTTTTCTATTTTAATATAGTACTTTAAAAAAATAATGTAATTCTGTGATGCAAACATTCATATTACCTCTATGGTATTTTATATATTATATATATGAGCCTAAATGTTAATGTGCAGTTTAATACATTGCTAACACATTTTATTTGAGTATTTATTACTTTTTTCAGTCGATTTCACTCATCTCAATATAGCAATATAGTTTGGGAATAGCTATGGCAATTTACTAATGTAAGTTGTGTAGTAAACGAAACTGCACATCGATCTGCCCCATTGATTCACACAGACACACAAAACTTGCAGGATTCATATTTTAAATTTTTTTTTGCTGTTTAATATTCACAGACACTATATCACGATTAGAATAAAGAACTTAAGAACAAAAAACAGCTTACCTTTCACAATCATCGCTTGAGTTGATCCTCAAAATGAAAGTGAAACCAGCTCTTCCTCTGAGGTAAATCCGTTTAGAATTATTCCTCACCGCATCTCAAAACGATGAAAAGTACATGAAAATGACTAAACTTGATGCGTTTTTCCGTGCTGAAGCAGGCATTCACTCTGTTGCATACATCGCCTCAGAATTTGCGTCTGAATAGTGCGAGCTCCATGGGAGTGGCCGAATTAGTGGATAATGAGCTGAGCCGCACACTACTGACATGTCTCCCTTTTCATACAGATTACATAAACCTAGAATATTTGTTTTCGATTTGACTAACATGATTTAAAACCTGACATTTCACCGTTTCCTTAGACATATGTCTCATTTTTGTGTCATTAGTATTCACTACGTTACAGTTCATTTTCTGAGGGAGTATCAGATTGGACTTAATTCAGAGAGAGACTGCAGCATTATGTTAGTTTTCTTTATTTTGCAAAAAGCACAACATTTTGTTTTTACTCTGTGTACACAAATAAAAGAAGACATTTCTCAGATTAGAATGGTATATAACTCTTAATTGATATGTCCAAAATTGACAGAGTATTTTTAGTCTCTTTCACACTGGTAAGAAAAAAACTGAGGTGGGTTAGGGTGAGGTTGGTTAGGGTGGTTATCCGAACCACTGATTCAAAACAAAAGATTTGTAAAGCTTGGAAGCAGTGTTTTGAAATTGGCCATCACTAGATATTGCTGAAAAATCATTATTTAGTTTTTTTGGCGCACAAAAGGTATTTTTGTCACTTTATATATTAAAGGATTAGTTCACTTTCAAATTAAAATTTCCTGATAATTTACTCCCCCCCCATGTCATCCAAGATGTCCATGTCCTTCTCTCTTCAGTCGAAAAGAAATTAAAGTTTTTGATGAAAACATTCCAGGATTTTTCTCCATATAGTGGACTTCAATGGCCTCCAAATGGCTGAAGGTCAAAATTACAGTTTCAGTGCAGCTTCAAAGCGTTCTACACGATCCCAGACGAGGAATAAGGGTCTTATTTAGAGAAACCATCGCTCATTGTCAAAAAATATTTTTTTAATCATATACGTTTCAACCATAAATGCTCATCTTGAACTAGCTCTCTTCTTCTTATTTTCTTGTTGTATATGACAATTTAGTTCAAACTTTGACCTGAGGAGGGCAGTAATACACTTAGCAGTGTCTACACTGCCGGAATTCTAATAGAGAAAAAGAAGAAGAGAGCTAGTTCAAAATTAGCATTTATGCTTAAAATGTATAAAATGTTAATTTTTTTTTTAGAAAATAGGCGATAGTTTCTCTGGATAAGACCCTTATTCCTCGTCTGGGATCGTGTAGAGCTCTTTGAAGCTGCAATGAAACTGTAATTTGACTGTAATTTCTGTAATTGACCTTCAACCGTTTGGAGGCCATTGAAGTCCACTATATGGAGAAAAATCCTGGAATATTTTCATCAAAAACCTTAATTTCTTTTCGACTGAAGAAAGAAAGACATTAACATCTTGGATGACATGGGGGTGAGTAAATTATCAGGAAATTTTAATTTGAAAGTGAACTAATCCTTTAAGGTTGAACCACTGTACTCACATACCTTTCTGGATCTTGAGAGGTTCAGTGACATTGCTGGCAATAGAGGCCTCACTGCCATCAAAATTTCATCAAAAATATCCTAATTTGTTTTCCGAAGATGAATGAAGAATGACATGAGGGTGAGTAATAAATGGCATAATTTTCGTTTTTGAGTGAACTAACCCTATAAAGACACATCTCTTTAGCCAAGCATTCACGTAATGCATCCTATAACCTTGGACTCCAGTTATATCAGATCAAAAGCACATAACTATCTATTGCTTGAAATGTTATGAACAGCAGCTATTATTTTCCATTTGCTTTTCTGTTTCTACCTCGGGATGCTATCCTGAGTACATCAGCTACAGTTTGGATCCAGTCTCTTACGAAGATTTCAGATGACCCTGTGAAGAGAGGATGCCAACCCCTGTGAGAACTTCAGATGAAACTCTGAATCAACAAACAAAACTGCCAAATTTTCCATATATTGTAATCATTATGATCACAACTTGTAATAATTATATTCTTTTCCCACTATTGACACAATTTTCTGGCTTTCCTATTTTAACTGTTATACGGTAGGAGCCGTTATCACGCATCTTCTGAAGGAGTACAGAATCAGAAGCAAAACACAGGCAAAAAGAAGCAGAAACAAGCGATAAAAGCTTTGCTTGTGCACATTGTAGACTTTGAAGAAAAAAAAAGTTTTTCACAGCTTTTTGTTCAGAATGTTCAGTTTTTTATAAAGGAAATAATTAAAGAGCTCATTGTTTTTGCCTAAATGAATACATCATGTTAGCTAACTGCATGATCTGTATCATCTTAGAACATACATTGTGACATATGGATATTACTTTGACACAGTATATGTAGAAACATGCATTTTCTATAAGCTGCTTTGAAACAATATGCATTCTGAAAAGCGTTATACAAATAAATGTACATTTAAAAAATAATAACTAAAAAAGTGACAATGATGTAGTCTAAAGGCGAATACACTACATTACTTCTGCCCAGATATTTACCTTAATTTTCAGTCTGGAGAAGATCATCTAGTCAAGAATTCTGAGTTTCTCATTCATAAATAAAACTTCGCTCAGTCATTCATGTGAAGGGACTCCACTTGAAGGGAACATAAACACAATATGAAAGTAACTCTCCTTGACCAGGAATGAGAAACCTGCTTTACAGACACGCCTGTTTCACACACGTCACTAAAACATAGAAGAAGGAAGCTATGACACAGAAGCAGGAAGCTATTTCAGCTCCTCAGCTCAGGGAAACAGAAACTGAAAGTACTGTTGAGCTGTTGTGTTTGTGTCTCTCTGTATTCATGCAGTAAAATGGCAGAAGCCAGGATTTCAGTGGATCAGGATGAGTTCACGTGTCCAGTGTGTCTGGATCTCCTGAAGGATCCAGTGGCCATTCCCTGCGGACACAGTTACTGTAAGAGCTGTATTATAGGCTGCTGGGATCAGGAGGATGAGAAGAGAGTCTACCGCTGCCCTCAGTGCAGACAGACCTTCAGTCCAAGACCTTCTTTAGCTAAAAACACCATTCTGGCTGAAATGGTGAAGAAACTGAAGAAGACTAAACTTCCTGCTGACTGTTACGCTGGAGCTGGAGATGTGCAGTGTGACGTCTGTTCTGGAAGAAAATACAAAGCCGTCAAGTCCTGTCTGGTGTGTCAGGAGTCTTTCTGTCAAACTCATTTTGACCGTCATGAGGAATATCACTCTCGTAAACCACACAAAGTGATTGATGCCACCGGACGACTGCAGGACATGATCTGCTGTAAACATGATAAAGAGCTAGAAATGTACTGGATCACTGATCAACAATGCATCTGTGTGTGGTGTAAGGAGTATGAACATAAAAACCACAACACTGTATCAACTGCAGCACAGAAGACAGAGAAACAGGTATGAACTGAGAGAGATTGTTCACACAGAAATGAAAGTGCTGTCTTCATTTACTCACCGTCATACCGTTCTAAACCAGTTTGACTTACTTTCTTCTGTGGAATGTAAAAGGTGATGTTTTGAAGAATGTCTCATCTATTTTAGTCTATACATTGAAAGTCATGCTTGTCAGTACATTTGACAGTAGACTTTATGTATTTTTTACACATATTTCAAGACAGAATTATGAAATTACATATGAAGATCCTTCTTCAGTCCTACTTAAGTCAAATCAAAAATCACTCTTAAGTTCAGCTAATTGCTTATAATTTAAATTTAAAATATAATACATTTTTATTTAATGGCAATTAACATACAAGTTAACAAATAAGTGCCTGAAAATATTACTTTCAGTTGAAACTTAAGTATATTCACGAGTTCACACTTACAAATAATCAGGTAGTAAATAGTGTGCGTAGTAGTATGCGTATTTGGCGTGCTGTCCGAGGAGAGGGCTCCGAGCTCGGTATTTTGGCCCGAACCCAGAGTACTCCCCCCGTATTCTGGTTAGGAAGTAACCAGGCAAGTGTGAGGAGACGGGGTGGTGGAGGGATGCTGTAAAACTGTCGAGGAATATGGGTGAGTCGACTGTGTCTATATATATGCTTTCACTCATGCTGATTGGGTAGATATGTTGATTACTGATTGCTAACAGCTGGCTGAAATGACGTGATGATTAGTCAGATTATTTGAACGTTGCTCCTCCCGAATTTTGTTAATAAAACATCATTTGTTTTAAAGTATATTATTTCCATAATAAGTACACTTTTTAAAAGTATGCTAAAGTGTGCTTGCTTTTTTAAAGTAGAGCCAAATACTCGTGGAGCCCAAATCAAATATGATGACATCAAAAACATTCAAACTTAACTGGGGCATGTTCAAGCTCAAACCGGTGCGCAACGTTTTGCTACGGTTTCCGGGTTGAACGACATGTTTCCTGGAAACGGTGTGCAACAGTGTGCAACGGGTTTGAGATACGTTTTCTCTTGTTTGGTGGGTGTGTCAGAAATGTCAGCCCAATCAGCGGCAACCTGTATATAAACCACGCGGTATTAAAGAGACAGCTCGCACAATGGGTATTAATGAAACATAAAAAATACTATACATATTTATATATTTTGCTATTGTATTGTGAAGTGTCACTTTCATAAACTTTTCTATACTCTTCTGATTATATAATGGTTAATATTACAATATCATAGACATAGCACAACAGAGATCAGCAATAATGATAAGCCTAATACTCACAATAAAAATAATGTCAAATAATGTCATATAGATCATAACACAGTCTCGGAGGTAAGAAGTGGACTATCCTTCATCTGAAATGTTTGTCTTTTCATGCTGAAATGCAAGGCAAATGTTGTATCACAATAATTAGAAGTTTCCACAAATCCCTTCACTTGATTGGGATGTTCTCTTTTATTCTGGACGGCAAGGGCAGTGACTGTAACATCGAGCATATTTTGCAGTATTAAACACGTATTTATACCGATTTCATCAGGCTCCAAAAATTCTTCAAAAAGAACACAAAGAATGGCCTTCTCAGCTGCCATAGTTGCAATGCTTGCATCATCAGAACAGGGCGTTCAATGCGCCACCGTTTCCGTTTAAAAAACGTTTTGCAACGTTTTGTCAGGGCTGAACGCAGCCCTGGTGTTTGTGTCATAACATCAAGATGTTTAGTCATGTGACTGTGACATGCAAGAACCAATGAGGTTTGATGTTGTTGTTGTGTCTCACAATAGACTGTAAGTCATACAGGTTTGGAACAACATAAGTGAGACTAAATGATGACAGAATTAAAACGTTAGAGTGAAATATTCATATAAAACTAGATACTGATGAAATACTGATGACATTTCAGTTTCACATTCATTCATAATCTCAATTCAGAAAACTATTAATCTGTCGTTTGAACCTACAGTATGAACTTGATCTTTAACCCTCCACCAATTCTGGATCCATGTAACTTTAATTTTTGTGTGATAATAGTTTTACGTGTAATTTCCTGTTATTGGTTTGTCCTCCAGAAACAGCTGAATGAGACGCAGATGGAGATCCGTCAGAGAATCCAGCAGAGACAGAAAGATCTTCAGCAGCGGAGAGAGGCTGTGGAGTCTCATAAGGTGAGTCTGGAGAAGAAGAGAAGTTTGAGACGTCTCAGTTTGGACTCTGTCAGTCCCGCTGAAGCCACTGTGTGATTGTGATGTGTGTCCTAACAGCGCTCTGCACAGACAGCAGTGGAGGACAGTGAGAGGATCTTTACTGAGCTCATCCGCTCCATTGAGAGAAGCCGCTCTGAGGTCACACAGCTGATCAGAGATCAGGAAGAGGCTGCAGTGAGTCGAGCTGAAGGACGACTGGAGCGACTGGAACAGGAGATCAATGATCTGAGGAGGAGAGACGCTGAGCTGGAGCAGCTTTCACACACACATGATCACATCCATTTCCTGCAGGTAACAGAGATCTAGAAGAACAGGATCAAAGTGGACTTGAGCAAGAGAAACATTTCATGAGAGCAGAATGAGCCGCTGACTGAGATGTTGTCAGGAATTCAGTCAGATTCAGTTCAGTGTTTGTTATCATATAATCATCAGTCAGACTCTCATCTGATCATCTTCTGTTTAAAGAGACACTTACTCTTACTCTTACTCTTACTCTTACTGAGCTCNTTTTTTTTTTTTTTTTTTTTTGAGTAAATTATTAGGCAAACACCATTAACTAATTTTTCCTTCTGTTTTCTTCTGTTGTGATGAAATCAGTGAACGTGTTGCTATCAATTTCCACCCAAATAGATTTTTCATAATCTTTTTTATTTAAATCTTTTATTTCTTCTACAATATTTTCAGTAATTGTCTCTAAAATTGGGTCAGGTGATCTTCAAACTTGATAAGATTGATTTTTATTCCATAACTGTTTGCTTGTAACACATTGATGAATTTGTCCATGAAGACTCCAGACAGGAAGTGAGGATATATATTAGCAATGCTTATTAAAACCAAACAAAACCTCATCTTGAGATCGTGCCTTAAGGGTGCTTGTAAAGTTTCAGTGCCACTAACCAGTCAAAAGTTACAAATAATGGTCAATCTACTCGTAGACTTTGAACTGCTTTTCCTCAAAACTTCTCAGTGTGACTCCATTGATCTGCTCGACCTGTTACGCAGACATTTATTATCTTAGCAGATGTTTTATCATCCAAACCATTTCCTAGAAAGTTCACACATAGTCCCTTGTGATAAAGAAGTGTGCTTAATTCTACTGAATGTGGACTTTTAGTTAATTACTTAAAATCTTAAAAGTATTTAAAAACTGGACTTGCAGATAATTTATTATTAATGAAATAAAAGGCCACTTAAAAGAGACACTTTCATGTTTCTTAACACACTTAAATACACTTTTAAAAAGTGCACTTTGTAAAACTAACAAATTAAATGTTTTACTTTAAAGTACATTTTAAATCACTGTTTTAATATTCTTTTGTCATGCTTTAAAGAAGTACATTTATTCTGATGTGTTGACTGATAGTAGTGCAGGTTCTCTTTTGAAAGGGAACTTGCGCTGCGTCGAAACGCTAGGGGAACGCCTCCGCGTGAACCGGTGTCTGAAACACTTATCAGGTGTTTCTCAAACAGAAGGCTGCATCCTGCGAAGGCTGCATATCTCGGCTGCCACGTCATCAAACATCGCTAAAGGCCATCTCAATTTGAAGGATCCTTGGAAGGCAGCCTTCGTTTCACGTCCTGCATTCAGCCTGTTTTGAAGGATGCATCGGATGTATCCTTCCCGGCCTTAAATCACCCACAATCCTTTGCACACATTCCAATTCATGAAATAAAAGGACAGAAAATAAGTCAAATCATGGCAATAACATATTGATTGGGCGACAGCCCATGACATCATAACGGTGCGACCCGAAAGTATATAAGGGTTGCCTAGATAACATGTCATCCTCTTTTCATCTTCAGGGACTGTTATGTGTGAAGCACTATCACTAGCAAAATGAAATGCACAGAGAAAACAAGAAGGTTTACAAAGTGTGTGGATCCGTGTCCGCGTAACCTGACACCAGATGACACACACGAGCTGTGCGTTCTCTGTCTGGGGGAAGAACACGCACGGGAAGTTCTCGAGGGAGCTGCCTGTGCAAACTGTGAGCGTTTTCCTTTGAGAACACTCCATTCTTGTCTGGCTCTCTTCTCGAGGGAAGAGAATTCAGCATCTGGGCCTGGTGGTTCAGGTCCCGCTTGTGCTGAGGCAGAGCGGAGGCTCAGATCATGGGCCTCTCAGGTGGAGCTCGCTGAACAGTTTGAGAGGGGTGTGGACCTCTTACGCGATTCGGCGGCTCGCGTGTGCTCTTCCAGCCGACCAGGACATGGCTGAAGAGGATAGAGAGGGTGAGTTTACTTAATACTCTCAGCCACCCTGCCCCGCATATGCTGAGCTGTTGGAGATTATGGAACGCACTGCCGGCCGATTACAGTTGCCATGGCAGCACATTAGGAGAGAGACTGCGCACGGTAAAAAAGAACGATGATTGGTTTCTCTCTGGCCATAATCCTACAGCTCCAGTGAGTCCTCATCCAGACAGACTGGACCTGGCCTGTCCCGCCCCGAGGGCCGCTGACAGGGTCAGAAGACTGAGGGAAGTGATCCATCAAAAACACAGTCAACATCGTCAATGGATTTTCTCACTCTGAGGGTAATCAGAAATACCCTCTCCGTTCTTCTTTAACCCCAGGCGCTTCTTACATCAGGCCTGTGGCTGGGCCAATAATGAGAAAATTATGATTCTGATGGTCTGCTGTTGGCTTTGATAGTGAGAAGGCCCTTTCAGGCTTGTAAGGGTGCTAGACTCCACGTTTTCAATGGTGGTAGGTCGCCACCCTGTGGCCGCAGGATAAAATGTTAAAAAGTCTTTTAAACTATTAAAATACTAATGTATTTCTTTGTAGACCGCTGTTCCCTGTGTGGGATGTGTGTGGGCATTCATCTAAAATTAGGAAGGATTTTTTATTTCATCTAGTGTGATTAATTAGGGCCCTGAAGTTCCCTGTAGGTTGGCTAGAACAATTTCTAGAGAGAGAAGTACCATTTGGTCTTCTTAGGTGAGTGTGCTGGTTTTGCTTATTGTATGTTCTCTGGTGAGACCACCGCTCTTTTGTATGTTCTCTCTTTTAGCGAGTGAGCTGGCCTCCTCCCACTTGAGTGGTTTTGAGGCTGCTGCTCTGTTGCAGGCTGGCCCTCTTCAGGCCCTCTTGATAGCCACCTTAGGGTAGAGTAGTTTGTCTCCTCTCCTACAAGGTTTGGAGGGCTGTTTTGTACAAAGAGATGAGCGCGTTGACTTCAGATAGATTTAATGTCTAGTGTCGGCCCACAGGGCTGCCTGACATTGTTACCTGGTTAGCGTCACTCCTCCTAATTCTAATTAGGATAGCTAAGGCTTTAAAGGGAAGGATCAGCCACCTTAGCGGTTTCAGATTGAGTGATTATGCGTCCTCTCCTCTGTGAGAGTTCTGTTGAGGCCGCTGCCCTGAGGAGTGCAAGGTAGATCAATAGAGAGTCATCTGGCCAAGGCCCGCCCCCTTCTGCATTGGGGCATAATGCAGGTTGGAGTAGAGGCAGAATAAGCGGTTTAGGCCCTTTTCACTTGGTGAATAGTATGCTCCTTGCTGTAGCCCCGCATTTCAGAAGCTAGTTACTGTTAGGCCCTAGCTAGGCTCGCTCTTAAGCCCGCTGAATTAATGTTCAAGTGTTGGGTTGATTATGGGTGGCTTTCAGTCTATCTCTGCTATTAGACTTGCTGTAAGGTAGTAGACCTTAGCAGACCTCCCTTCAGAGTGAGTCCCCCACCATGTTGGGCTCTTAGCAGCCAGCAGACATGCTGTCAGGTAGCTGGCCTTAGCAGGCCTCCCTGTGAACAGTCCCCCGTAAATGGGTTTCTGGTAGCTATTGTGATTACCATCAGATAGTAGGCCTTAGCAGGCCTCTCTGTAGTGAGTCCCCACTAGTGTGGATGTTGTAGCAATAAGACACACTCCGGGTAGCTGGTCTTTGCAGGCCTCCCTGTGAGGGAGTCCCCAGCACTTTGGGTATGTGACAGTAAGCAGAAGTTTGCTGTCAGGTAGCAGGCCTCGGTAGGCCTCCCTGTGAGCGAAACCCCAATGCTTTGGGGTTCTAAGCAGCTAGCAATGACTCGCTAGTG
Organism: Anabarilius grahami; assembly: GCA_003731715.1. Taxonomy (NCBI): domain Eukaryota; kingdom Metazoa; phylum Chordata; class Actinopteri; order Cypriniformes; family Xenocyprididae; genus Anabarilius; species Anabarilius grahami. The sequence goes on from RJVU01026436.1 coordinate 988,316, forward strand.
GATAAGTAGACAAGACTTGCCTTGGGCTGTGGCCTTAGCAGGCCCCCCGGTAAGCGAGTCCCCATCTTGTTGGTACTTGCTAGTAAGAAGATTCGCTGTCGGGTAGTTGGCCTTAGCAGGCCTCTCTGTGGGCGAATCCCCAGTATTGGGTACTTGCTAGCTAGCAACAGCTTGCTATCAGATAGATGGCCTTAGCAGGCCTCTCTGAAAGCAAGCCCCAACAGTGTGGGTGCTGTGTTTAGCCACTTAGAACTGGCTACCAGGCAGCTGGCCCTCGGTGGCCGCCTTGGAGACTAGTTCCCAGCAGTAATGGGTTCTCTCGTAGACACATATATACAGGTCCTTCTCAAAAAATTAGCATATTGTGATAAAAGTTCATTATTTTCCATAATGTAATGATAAAAATTAAACTTTCATATATTTTAGATTCATTGCACACCAACTGAAATATTTCAGGTCTTTTATTGTTTTAATACTGATGATTTTGGCATACAGCTCATGAAAACCCAAAATTCCTATCTCAAAAAATTAGCATATCATGAAAAGGTTCTCTAAACGAGCTATTAACCTAATCATCTGAATCAACTAATTAACTCTAAACACCTGCAAAAGATTCCTGAGGCTTTTAAAAACTCCCAGCCTGGTTCATTACTCAAAACCGCAATCATGGGTAAGACTGCCGACCTGACTGCTGTCCAGAAGGCCATCATTGACACCCTCAAGCGAGAGGGTAAGACACAGAAAGAAATTTCTGAACGAATAGGCTGTTCCCAGAGTGCTGTATCAAGGCACCTCAGTGGGAAGTCTGTGGGAAGGAAAAAGTGTGGCAAAAAACGCTGCACAACGAGAAGAGGTGACCGGACCCTGAGGAAGATTGTGGAGAAGGACCGATTCCAGACCTTGGGGGACCTGCGGAAGCAGTGGACTGAGTCTGGAGTAGAAACATCCAGAGCCACCGTGCACAGGCGTGTGCAGGAAATGGGCTACAGGTGCCGCATTCCCCAGGTCAAGCCACTTTTGAACCAGAAACAGCGGCAGAAGCGCCTGACCTGGGCTACAGAGAAGCAGCACTGGACTGTTGCTCAGTGGTCCAAAGTCATTCGGAAATCAAGGTGCCAGAGTCTGGAGGAAGACTGGGGAGAAGGAAATGCCAAAATGCCTGAAGTCCAGTGTCAAGTTCCCACAGTCAGTGATGGTCTGGGGTGCCATGTCAGCTGCTGGTGTTGGTCCACTGTGTTTTATCAAGGGCAGGGTCAATGCAGCTAGCTATCAGGAGATTTTGGAGCACTTCATGCTTCCATCTGCTGAAAAGCTTTATGGAGATGAAGATTTCGTTTTTCAGCACGACCTGGCACCTGCTCACAGTGCCAAAACCACTGGTAAATGGTTTACTGACCATGGTATTACTGTGCTCAATTGGCCTGCCAACTCTCCTGACCTGAACCCCATAGAGAATCTGTGGGATATTGTGAAGAGAAAGTTGAGAGACGCAAGACCCAACACTCTGGATGAGCTTAAGGCCGCTATCGAAGCATCCTGGGCCTCCATAACACCTCAGCAGTGCCACAGGCTGATTGCCTCCATGCCACGCCGCATTGAAGCAGTCATTTCTGCAAAAGGATTCCCGACCAAGTATTGAGTGCATAACTGAACATAATTATTTGAAGGTTGACTTTTTTTGTATTAAAAACACTTTTCTTTTATTGGTCGGATGAAATATGCTAATTTTTTGAGATAGGAATTTTGGGTTTTCATGAGCTGTATGCCAAAATCATCAGTATTAAAACAATAAAAGACCTGAAATATTTCAGTTGGTGTGCAATGAATCTAAAATATATGAAAGTTTAATTTTTATCATTACATTATGGAAAATAATGAACTTTATCACAATATGCAAATTTTTTGAGAAGGACCTGTATGTGCTTCAGATAGTAGGCCTTAGCAGGCCACTCTGAGGGTGAGTCCCCAGCAGTGTGGGTACCTGGCTGCTAGCGAATGCTTGTTCTCAGTTGTTGGCCTTAGCAGGCCTCTCTGAGAATAAGCAGGCCTCCCTGTGGGCGAGCCCCAGGGTTGCAGGCCCTGGAGAGCTAGCTAGACTTGCTATCAGGTAGCTGGTCTCAGCAGGTCTCTCTGAGAATTAGCAGGTCTCCCTGTGGGCGAGCCCCAGTGTTGCAGGCCTTAGACAGCTATCTATCAGGTAGCTAGCCTTAGCAGGCCTCCCTGAGAGCCAGCCCCCAATAAGTGGGTGCATGGCGGCTAACAGTGAATACATTCAGCCAGTGAACTTTGCCATTGAGTGTGTTTGGCCTTAGTGGGCCCCTCTGAAAGTGAATTCCCCATAGTGGGACTCTGTGAGACTCAATACCAGGAGGTTGGCCACTGTAGGCCTCCCTGATGTGAGTCCCCAGCAGTTGGGTATCTGTCAGCAAGGTCTTGCTGACAGGTGGTTGGTCTTTCTGTCCCCCCTGTGACAGCATGTTACTACGTGTTGCTGGCTTGGATAATCTAGCTCACCTTCATATTCTAGCCTATAGCATGGTCGACCTAATACAGTGCATCTGGAAAGTATTCACAACACTTCACTTTTCTACATTTTGTTATGTTACAACCTTATTTCAAAAGGGATCAAATTCATTATTTTCCTCAAAATTTTACAAACAATACCCCATAATGACAACGTGAAAGAAGTTTGTTTGAAATCTTTGCAAATTTATTAAAAATAAAAAACGAAAAAATCACATGGACATTCACAGCCTTTGCCATGACACTCAAAATTGAGCTCAAGTGCATCCTGCTTCCACTTATCATCTTTGAGATGTTTCTACAACTTGATTGGAGTCTACCTGTGGTAAATTCAGTTGATTGGACATGATTTGGAAAGGCACACACCTGTCTATATAAGGTCCCAAAGTTAACAGTGCATGTTAGAGTACAAACCAAGCCATGAAGTCCAAGGAATTGTCTCTGAGACAGGATTGCATTGAGGCACAGATCTGGGGAAGGGTACCGAAAAATTTCTGCAGCATTGAAGTTCCCAGTGAGCACAGTGGCCTCCATCATTCATAAATGGAAGAATTTTGGAACCACCAGGACTCTTCCTAGAGCGGGCCGCCCTGCCAAACTGATGAGAAACAAAATTCTCTGGTCTGATCAAACAAAGATTAAACCCTTTGGCCTGAATAGCAAGCGTAATGTCGGGAGGAAACCAGGCACTGCTCATCACCTGGCCAATACCATCCCTACAGTGAAGCATGGTGGTGGCAGCATCATGCTGTGGGGATGTTTTTCAGCGACAGGAACTGGGAGACTAGTCAGGATCGAGAGAAAGATGAATGCAGCAATGTAAAGAGACATCCTTGATGAAAATCTGTTCCAGAGCACTCTGGACCTCTGGACCTCACTCAGGACCATCAGGACAATGACCCTAAGCACACAGCCAAGATAACAAAGGAGTGGCTACAGGACAACTCTGTGAATGTCCTTGAGTGGCCTAACCAGAGCCCAGACTTGAAACCGATTGAACATCTCTGGAGAGATCTGTTCATAAACTTTGTTTATAAAACATCATTTGTCGCTTGAATTCTGCATTCTCTCGGGACGCAGACATGTAAGAGGCTGACAATTAGCTGAATATACTAGTTTAATTAGTGACACAGACTACATTTTAAAACCTTTATTTGAATATGGCAACATGATACCTCACTCTACAATATTTCTATGATTAAATTGCTGACAGAAACTCCTCCCCCATCAGCCAATCACTGTGTGCATAGTCCATAGCAACGAGGTCAACCCCGCCCTTACTCTTAGCTTAAGACTTCTCTCTATTCCTTAGTAAAAGTTTGTCTCAGCAGCTTTGTGAATAGGTTTTAAGAGAAAACTCTTTGCTAAGAACTTTTACTGCTATTTAGGAGAACTCTTAGTGGTAAGATAAAATGTTTTGTGAATACGGCCCCTGGTCAGCCTCCCTGGTGGCATTCGGGGTTGACTTTGTTCCCCTGAGAAGTGACTGGCTGGGGCTCTTTCGGGCCCCCTAGCCACACTCCCTTAAAGGGACCCCTTCTGTTGAAGTTGTTGGTCCTAGGCCTTTGAGCGGCCTTTGGCAGGCCTTCATGTGTACAATATGGAGGCCTCTTTGAGGCTTATAGTTTGGGCTTTGCCGCAGGGAGTGCTGTCACTGACAGCCCAGTTGTGTACCCGTAGGGAGAGTGGGTCTGGCATTTAATTTGAAACTGCTAGATTTTGACAGTTGTCACTGCCATACGTTGGCATGCACTCCCCTCAGCATGGCGGCGTGGGTATATCATTCCCCTTGGATTTTCACGCACCACAAGTTCCCTTTTGAAAGGGAACGTCTCAGGTTATGCATGTAACCATGGTTCCCTGAGAACAGGGAACGAAATGCTGTGTCTTTCAGCCATGCCTCTGGGCCCGCCTACATACAGTCCCTTCAGATGATAATTGGATGACATGTTATCTAGGCGCCCATTATATACTTTTGGGTCACACCATTATGATGTCATGGGCTGTCGCTGGTCAATATGATATTGCCGTAATTGATTAGTGGTTCAGACACCGGTTCACGCGGAGGCGTTCCCCTAGCATTTCGACGCAGTGTCTCATTCCCTGTTCTTAGGGAACCATGGTTACATGCGTAACCTGAGACATTATTGGGTAAAGTTTTGATTTCTGTTTTCTGTAGAGTTTCCCGTCTCTCTCAGCACCTCCTGAATCTACAGACGAACCTGATGATACCTCCAGTTCTCTCTTGTCTTTTGATGGCATGAGAGAATCTGTCCATCTGCTGAGAGACAAACTGGAGGATTTCTGCAAAGAGGAGATCAAGAAGATCTCTGACAGAGGTAAAGTCCTGCGCCTCGTTTATGAAGATGTGCGTATAAAGATCCTAAATGTGAATGTACAACAGTTTCTGAAATGTTCCTACGATTTATAAAACGTCCATTTGCACAAAAAATGCATCTCACTTTATAAATCACAGTTCATTTAAATTCAAGTGCAATGTGAACAAGTGCATCAAATCCACCTACAAAATGGCCACAAATATCCCTTGATGGATCAGAACTACGGCACTCATCATCATGTGCAAGAGTTTATTTTAAACATGACGTCCGATGAAATCCATGGAATTCAGGCTCAAATCCAATATGTGTGTTTTATAAAATGAGGCCCCTGGAGATTAATTTGCTCTCAGAAATTATCCTCCATCATCTAATTTCCAGAGGTGTAAAGAGTACCTGAAAACCATACTTGAGTAAATGTACAGATACCTTACATCGAAAATGACTCCATTACAAGTTACAAGTAACCAATTCCAATACGACTTGAGTAAAAGTCTTAAAGTATCTGATTTTAACAGTACTTAAGTATTTTACTCATGCTGATTGTAGGCTCAGAGATGCACTAGTCTTCAACACCTGAGAGACATACTGGTGAAAATAAGAAACAGTTGATTTGTAAGATGAGAAATCATGTTTATTTTCTAAAATCAAAGTAAAACTGAACACCTCAATATTGCAATAAATCAAGGTCAACACAACAACCTTTTAAACGTCTACAAACTCTCAAGTCTCAGTTAAGCTCAAGTGCACACAAAGGCCATAAGTAAACCGATATCCTTCAAAAAGGTCTTGTCAATATAGCGGATAAATAAAACAATGTTAAGTAAAATTAAATAGTCAAAGTCTACTGGACATGCTGGTTTGAGCCTCATCAGCGGCTGCAGTCATTTCCTCATCTCAAAAATCAAACACCTGCGATCAGCAATTACCTGCTAATGCACTCACCTTCACGTAAAGTATCCTTGTTGACAAGTTTGGGTGAGTAAAGGCAAAACGTATAAGATATAGTACCTTAAATACCCTTAGATGGCGACATCTCTTCTTTATATCAGTAACAAACTGCTGCAGAAAAAGTTGGGTGCCATTAAAAATGTGATGTGTAATTGCATTATGCCTGTTTCACACTGCAAGCGTGAGCGGCACGTGAGCGTAACTACATCGTCACTGCAGCTGCAGAGACGCGTGAGTATTCACACTAGAAGCGCTTGTACAGCGTCACAGCAGCGGTTCGAAGCTATATATAAAGTGAGCATTTCTTTACAAAGACAGCTATAAATTTGTTTTTATAAGTTGGTCATTTATAAACTTGATAGTCTTGAAAGTTTGTTAACATGGGGAGGTGTACAACATTCACATATAAACGTAAATAAATAAAAATAAATAAATAAAAGCCTTGTGTCATCCATTGCTGCACACGAATGAGGTAAGCTTTGTGTTTTACATCATCTGCCGCGTGCACATGTTTACAAGACAGCAAACTCGGCGAAAAAAGCCAGCAAACTCGGGTTTGATTTGGGTATGCTGCAGCCTATATATCTCTCTGTGTAATAACTAAAATAATGTTTAGCTATATATCATATTTTCTGGCTAGTTTACTTTAGTTTTTTATAATACACCATACTTTAACCCAAACTATAATTATTTTTGATTCTTAATTTTCTTTTCTGTCATACTCAAATTCTTGTTAAAACACATTAGACGTGCTTATTCTGTGCATTTTGAACACTTTTTGTGTGAAATTATATATATTTTGTCCATCAAAAGTGTGCTTTCACTTTAATTGAGCGTCAGCAGCGCAGCAAAAATAGACTCGGCGCCGAAACCTTGCAGTGTGAAACCGGCGTTACTCATCACAAATGTAGTGGAGTAAAAAGTACATTTATTTGTTCAAAAATGTAGTCAAGTAGAGAGTAAAAGTTGCAAATATCTTTGATACTCGGTACAACTACAAAGTAGCCAAAAAGATTCTTAAGTACAGTAACTAATTACATTTACTCAGATACTTTACACCTTTGCTAATTTCATAGAGCATCATATTAGAAATGTCTTAGAAATTAATGTATTTTAAATTGTCATTTCTCTTCACACTGTTCATGTCTATTTCCACAGTCACTTTCACCAACATGAATCCCAAGACCAGGAACGACTTCCTACAGTGTAAGTCACTAAGAAAACAAGCAGAAAAACTCACTGAATGTGTTCATGTTCTTCCTGTAGAAGGTGAAAGAAATGATAGAAGAGTTTAATAATTGATCATGTAAATGATGATTCAGGATATCTGGTCAGCTTTACTGCGATACTGATGATACACTGAACATTGAGTCATGAAGAGTTCAGATACATTAAAAGATCAGATTCATAATTCCTGATTCTGATGTGTTTCTCTCCATCAGATTCCCATCAGCTCACTCTGGATCTGAACTCAGTGAATGAATACCTCCGTCTGTCTGAGAGGAACAGAATGATTACTGACACTGGTACAGTCCAGCCGTATCCTGATCATCCAGATAGATTTGAACAGAAGTGGCAGGTGTTGTGTAGAGAGAGTGTGTGTGGACGCTGTTACTGGGAGATTGAGTGGAGTGGGAGTGTGTATATATCAGTGTCATATAAGAGCATCAGCAGGAAAGGATGGGGTCATGAGTGTTTGTTTGGAGGTAATGATCAGTCCTGGAGTTTGAACTGCTCTTCCTCCAGATACTCATTCATACACAATAAGATACGCACTGTTCTCCCTGTAAAGTCTATCAGCTCTAGAATAGGAGTGTATGTGGATCACAGAGCAGGAGCTCTGTCCTTCTACATTGTCTCTGACACAATGAGACTCATCCACACAGTCCAGACCACATTCACTCAGCCGCTCTATCCTGGGTTTTATGTTGGTTCAGGATCATCAGTGAAACTGTGTTGATCTTTCAGAACAGATTGTAGAGAGATTTTACCCATAATACTTTGAGCTGCATGTTAAATCAGTAACAGTGTGACGATACAGAGTCTCTTATTTAACAGAAACAGTCATGAACAATGTAGAGTAAAGATGTGGAAAATAACATTATTAGTGTATAAAATAGTGTCGGAAAAAATCTCAATTCAAAATGTGAGGAAATATGTGCTGCAGAAGCTCTTTCTGGGATTTCAGGCATTTGGTCACAAGTGATGAAAACATGAACTCTTTAGAAGAAATTAATGAATCTTGACACAACGTTTAGTAAAGTTGATTATGTAAAATACACTTGTCAGCATTTGAAGTGAAAAACTTTCATCAAAGTTGTCCTAAAACCTTCCTAGGACAACTTAGTTTGATGAACTTTTTTGATCCACTTCAAATTTTGACTACTGTAGTTCTTTCCAGATATGGAGAAATGTATAGTATCAGTGTTGTTGTGGCAAAAAACAGTGAGCTCTGAAGATCTGGATAAAAAGAAAAAACTCCGGCTGAAAAGATGCTGATGAAAATAAGGCATAATTATGCTTTTTATTTTCTGTGTCTGTCTTGCTTCTATATATGGGTGTTTGGAGAGTTGGATCATGGATCATTAAATATTACAGTTTTTCTCAATTGCTAATGCACAATTCATAAAACAATTCACCATTTCCTCACAACTAGAAACAATCTCAGAACTACACACCAACTTGTACAAACCTCAAACTGCCACATCAAAATCAGATATTTTAATCAAAATCATATTCTCTTTTGTCAGAATCAATCTTTGGTCTCAGATGAGACACAAAAAACCTACAAATAAACAGACTACTTTCCTCCCCAGTGAACACTAGTGAGATTAATTCAAAAATCTATTTTAGGGATTCAGGAATGATTTAGCAATTTATACAACATAAATGAAAGAGTGAAGATACAGTAAAATACAACAATGAGCTTCAGGAAGAAATAATTTTCATAACACTACTGTAAAGTGATCTTACAGTAGATGAAAAACACTATAAAAGAAAAGTTCAAATACCAAAGAATTGAATATGAACTCAGTATGTAACAATACAGTATACTGTCAATTATAGTACAGTAAAACATAAATAAAATCAGCCTCCTCTGGACCTTCGGCCAAATGACATTACAGTATACAGTACTGTAGCAGTTTCTTGAAAAGTCTTTCTCTACCTCCCTTACCTGCCAGGCAAAGGGAAAAACCCTCTGGTGTGCCGGATCCAGCCATGACAACACAGTCCATACCTAGCTCCTCGTCTTCGTGAGAATGTGTTTAGAGTTTTGCAAAAGTGCATGAGATTTGCAAATGGTGTCTTAACTACCTGAACTTGTTTAATGTTTTACAGAAAGAGTGATTTATTTGACAAATTGGTTTACGCTATTGAGAATTTGGTTCAGAGAATGGGATTTAGTGTTTTATCAATTCAGAAAAACTCTAAAAACTCTGTAGATGATTCTTTCGGCTCTCTCTCCAGTGTTAGGATGCATTTTCTAAAGCACATAATTACCTGTGCTCATATTTATATTATCCTGAGATTCTGATCGTCAGTTTTGCTACTGAATGTTTACTCGTGGATAAATGTGTGCTATTTGAGTTTACATTGTGATGCTTGTGTTAATTATATGATGTGTTTGTGTTTTATGAATGAGAACATGGTTCAACTTTTGAAATAAAAAAAAGCCCTAATTTTACACAAGTTCGTGGTCATAAGATCTTAAGATCATAATGTTCATAATGTTTCTTTTGTTCTTTTTTGCTCACCACTGCTGCATTTTTTAAAATCAAAAATACAGCAAAAGCAGTAATTGTCACGATCATACCAGGCTCTCCCTCACTCATCCGACCATCACACTCACCAGAGTCTTGAACAGGGACTACATTTCCCACTATCCTCCCTGGGCACTAGTTTGTCTAGTACATTAGAAATTGTCGCACCCGTCAGATTAAAAAAGGTTAGAGAAAAAAGTACTGCACCAGGGTACAACAGTATTACTCACGCTCTCAAGAGAAACTTGTAACCTAGAACATGTGATAGAAAATTTTATATAAGCAATAACATAATACATGTATAAGTAGTCTCAGACTGAACTTATGGCAAACTTTCATGTCTACATGACTGAATTTCTGTAACCCTTTACCAAAAACCAGCAAAAACCGGTTTGTATGGGCTTGTGATATGTTTGGAACAGCCTGTATTTGTTAACGCCTGGACCCCAGACCTGGAGGAGTAACGTATAAATAAGGCAAAGACAAATTCACCAGTTAGTGTGAAGACAGAGTTGTACAGGTTGGTGTAACAAGTAAGTGAGGCTGGGAGCTCGCACCAGTTCATGTGAGGCAACAGTGGTACAAGTTCGTATGACAAGAAGGTGCAGAGTCATTCACCAGAGAGCGCTGTGGTGACAATCACAGTTGTGAGAAGAGGCGTGTAAAGTGACAGTTGAGAAAAATGGGTTCCTGAAGCACTATATTAAAATTGACAAGATTTAGATAGTCCCATATATAAAGAGGTGAAAAAGAAATATTGGGAAGAAACTGGATATGGTACCAGAATATTACAGGTTTCCTGAAAAAGGACGTGTATGTTAGTACATGATCTAGAAAGAATTCAGAAGCATGAAAAGAATATGAAAATATGGATGGACGAAGCAGAACGAAAAAAATAGGAAGAAAACGCTGAAAGAAATGCCATGTAGGGAAGGTGCAGCAGGACCAGATAAGCGTAATAAAAACAAGAATGAGAAGGGAACAGATCCCACTGCTCAGAAATCTCCTTCTCTCTATCTCACAGCAGAGCTGCAGTGTCTAATGGTGGACCATGACCTCGACTCCTGACCCCACAAAGCGGGACCATCGGCACCATGGCTACCACCAGAGTATGAGCCGTAGAAGACTCTGCCTCAGGGAGCTCCTCCTTCCCACCCTCAGTGACCAGACGAGGGACTGAGTTTAAAAGGAGAGCAGGTCACGATAACAAAGGTGAAGATCTGATGAAGAGGAAGAAGCTCTTATTACTATCCCAATGGTACAGGTGTCTGGGCCACATGGTCCAGTCCTTGTGTTTCGACCATGGTCAGAAAAGGACCTGAAGGAGGCTCTGACACACCTGAGACTCCAATGATGAATGGTTGCATTTTGAAAGGGATAGTTCACCCAAAAATGAAAATTTGATGTTTATCTGCTTACCCCCAGGGCATCCAAGATGTAGGTGACTTTGTTTCTTCAGTAGAACACAAATTATGATTTTTAACTCCAACCGTTGCAGTCTGTCAGTCGTATAATGCTTGTCAATGGGAACTCCATCTATAAGAGTAAAAAAAAACATGCACAGACAAATCCAAATAAAATCCTGCAGCTCGTGACGACACATTGATGTCCTAAGACAGTAGTTCCCAAACCTGTCCTGAAGGACCCCCAGCCCTGCACATTTTGTATGTCTCCCTCATCTATCACACCTGATTCAACTCATGAGCTCATTAGTAGAGACTGCAAGACCTGAAATGGGTATGTCAGAAATAGGGAGACATACAAAATGTGCAGGGCTGGGGGTCCTCCAGGACAGGTTTGGGAACCACTGTCCTAAGACACGAAATGATCGGTTTGTGCGAGAAACCGAGTATGCCAGTACTACACATGTCTTTATGACATCATCAAAATACACCACAGAGGGTGCATGTTTGCAATGTCCTCTACATGTTGGCTTGATGCAATTCACTGATTGGTGGAGATTTCTATGCAGAATCATGGGTAATGTAGTTTTTCACCACGAATTACATCTTCAAACACAATTTAAATTAAGTTGATTAAGCTGACGGCTTCAACAAAGGCATATACCATCGATTAACATCCTCACTGCTCACAGTAGGTCTGTCTTTAAAGGTTGGTGTTCAAAATCAATTTGGCCTAAGGAGAAAATGAATGGGATTTTCACTTTAGGAACCGACTGCTGCACTCTATTTAAAGGCTGCTATAGCTTACAACCTTCTAGATATTTTTTGCCTTAAGAACAAAAATTGTGCTACCAAATTAAGAACAGAGTTAGTTACCAGTTAGCTCTAGTGTGGACTTTGTTCCAATTGAAAAATGTACAAACAACTCCAATAAGAGAGCTCCACCCATGGACTGGAACAAGAAAAATTATCTCTTCAGTAACCTATAGACCTCCTCCATCCATCCATCCATCCATCCATCAGCTCTGTTTAAGAGTTGATGAAATTAAAGTAGGCTCAATATAATGTGTGTACAGTATGTGTGTGTATATTTATAAATACACACACAGATTTATATGTATTCAGAATTATATATTTGAATTACTAACAGATTAATAGTACATCAGCTACGGGGCAAATGGAATGTAACATTCTACTACTGTGATGTATTACAATCACTGGCTGTGTTCAGAATGGAGAACTTATTGTAATATTACTGCTTACTGAATACTATGCATTACACATTGTATACTGCTCACTGTTTAAAAGATATAGTAAAACAGAAGTAGTAGTGTTATGATGTTATGCACACAGTGGTATGCTATTCTGTTGTCACATGACCACTACATTGCATGTTTAACTTAATAAGCAGCATCTAGTTATCATTTTGAAAATAAATTCACTTTTTTATTAATTCAATTTTGTGTTATGTTAGTATGCAATATTGTGTTAGTATGCTATTCTGAACAGAGCCTAATTCAGCATGTTTGACATTGAGTGTGTGTGTGTGTGTGTGCGTGTGTGTGTGTGTATGTGTGTGTGTGGGTGCTTGTTTTTGTGACATATCAGGACACAAATTTGTGTAATGATATGGGTATGACATAGGTATTACACAGAGAGGGTGACTTATGAGGACATTACCCCATGTCCCTATTTTTCAAAAGGCTTATAAATCATACAGAATTAGTTTTGAGAAAGTCAAAATGTGCACAGTTTTCTGTAATGGGTAGGTTTAGGTGTAGGGTGATAGAAAATATGCTTTGTACAGTATAAAAACCATTACGCCTATGGAATGTCCCCACAATTCACAAAAACAATTTATTTTTTATATGAAGCATGATACCAATGAGGTTACATTATCTAATAGTTCTATCATAAGGCATGAATAAAACTGTGTACAATACAAAAGACAATATACAAGGCAATAATAATAAACACAATGTCCTGTGGATATGCATGTTCAGTGATGTTTCTCCGATGGCCTGTGCTGTTCCATGTGGCCACCTTTCCCCTACCTCAGTGAAATTAAAAGCATGCACACCATAGGCAAAAATATGCTTAAAGATGGGTACTCGACCAAAAAATATTAATAAAAAGCAAAAAAATAAATAATATAAGACTCACACAGGTTACGTTTCAAGCACACTGGCTCTTCGTCAGACCTTTCCCCTACCGGGAATGTCTCTGAGGGTCACTAGTTACCTGGCTAGTGTCAGCAGGGGGAATAAAATGATCTGCTTGGACCTTTGCTTGTTGCTGTCTTGAAGGGGAGTTTTATGATTCATCTGTTAAATATAATAAATAATTGTGTGTCTGATTGTGCCAACTGCCACACCATGAACGTGAATCACAAACATTTGACAACCCAAATGTGTAACAATACTTTGGGTTTTGAGAGTAGTATAGTCTATTTTTATATAGGCCTAATTTTAAATGAAGTATCAAATGTAGGTTTGAGAGGAGCCTAATCATTCAGTCCTATCAGTCATTATTATGAATGTATAAAATCAGCATATAAGGGGTACTACATGGAGAAATCTGTCTTAAAAACAAATGATCACAGCCATTGTTTAAATGTTCATATTTTACCAACAAATTGGAGTAGAAACGAGGCCAGATCTCTGCATGGGTAGGGGTGGGCTGGGGTAGGCTGAGCCCACCCAAACGTCTGCCTTGCCCACCCAATCAGAATTTAGGCACAGATTGTGTTAATTGTTTTATGATTTGAGCATTGTCTTATAACAATCTAAAGCAGGCTGTGTGTTGAGAATTTGGATGAAGTGCTGTAAAATGACCCAACTAATCAAAAACATTACACCAGAAAATTGCAGTACTTTTCTTTTATTAGCTGAAAGTAACAGCACGTTATCCCAGCTAACAAATTTTTGTTCTCAGAACATTTCCAAATGTTCAGATTTGGTTATCAAAACGTTAAAATGTCCAGTTTTCTTGATGTTAGTGGAATGTTTTTTTTTAAGGTTAGTATGATGTTCCTGAAACATTCTTTCAACTTTATTTTTTATTTACAACTCAACGTTCTAGCAGAGGATTAAAGAGTACCTGAAAACCATACTTGAGTAAAAGTATAGATACCTCACATCGAAAATGACTCCATTACAAGTTACAAGTAACCAATTCCAATACAACTTGAGTAAAAGTCTTAAAGGTGCCCTAGATTCAAAAATTGAATTTACCTTGGCATAGTTGAATAACAAGAGTTCAGTACATGGAAATGACATACAGTGAGTCTCAAACTCCATTGTTTCCTCTTTCTTATATAAATCTCATTTGTTTAAAAGACCTCAGAGGAACAGGCGAATCTCAACATAACACCGACTGTTACGTAACAGTAGGGGTGTACGCCCCCAATATTTGCATATGCCAGCCCATGTTCAATGCATTACACAAGGGTAGCCAGTATTAACGTCTGGATTTGTGCACACACAGCTGAATCATCAAACTAGGTAAGCAAGCAAGGACAATAGCGAAAAATGGCAGATGGAGCAATAATAACTGACATGATCCATGATATCATGATAATTCATAATCTCATTTCAAGAAACTATGAATCTGTGGTTTGAACCAACAGTATAAACTTACCATGCTTGATCTTTAACCCTCCACCAATTCTGGATTCATGTTACTTTAATTTTATTTTGTGATAGTAGTTTTATGTGTCATTTATTGGTTTGTCCTCCAGAAATGAGAAATTAGAGCGGCTTGAAATCTTTAATTTTTGTGTGATAATAGTTGTGTCATTTCCTGTTATTGGTTTGTCCTCCAGAAACAGCTGAAGGAGACGCAGATAAAATCCGTCAGATAATCCAGCAGAGACAGAAAGATCTTCAGCAGCTGAGAGAGGCTGTGGAGTCTCATAAGGTGAGTCTGGAGAAGTTTGAGACGTCTCAGTTTGGACTCTGTCAGTCCCGCTGAAGCCACTGTGTGATTGTGATGTGTGTCCTAACAGCGCTCTGCACAGACAGCAGTGGAGGACAGTGAGAGGATCTTTACTGAGCTCATCAGCTCCATTGAGAGAAGCCGCTCTGAGGTCACACAGCTGATCAGAGATCAGGAAGAGGCTGCAGTGAGTCGAGCTAAAGGACGACTGGAGCGACTGGAGCAGGAGATCAATGATCTGAGGAGGAGAGACGCTGAGCTGGAGCAGCTTTCACACACACATGATCACATCCATTTCCTGCAGGTAATAGAGATCTAGAAGAACAGGATCATAGTGGATTTGAGCAAGAGAAACATTTCATGAGAGCAGAATGAGCTGCTGACTGAGATGTTGTCAGGAATTCAGTCAGATTCAGTCCAGTGTTTGTTATCATATATTCATCAGTCAGACTCTCATCTGATCATCTTCTGTTTAAAGAGACACTTACAATGCACTGGAAAATCCCACAGGAAACTTTTTTTTTTTCAATAAATTATTAGGCAAACACCATGAACTATTTTTTCCTTCTGGTTTATTCTGTCATGATGAAATCAGAGCACTTGATAGATGGTATTAATTTCAACCCAACTTGATTTTTCATAATTTTTTTTTTTAATGAAATCTTTTATTTGTACTATAACAGGGGTCTTCAACTAAAATTGCTTGAGGTCCAGTAAATGAACTCTCCTCACCAGCCAAGGTCCGGACAATTATGTGCTGTACGTAAAAACATAAATTGACGGCTTTCGCCAGACTAAAGAAATTAGTGTAAATATTTGTTTTTATTGAACAAAATATAATGTTATCATGTATATTGAATAATGTCTCTTAAGTATAAATAATCCTTCACAAATCTCATTTAATGCTGTTCTGCTACTGTATTTCCTTTCAGTTGCTTTGGTACAAAATATCTAAATTTATCCAGTAACAATGTCTGACAAAAATATGAACAGTGCAAAATGCATCTGTAAATCTGCACAACATGCATTCATTTCAACATTAACAACTTAAAAGGAAAACCTAAGTCTCTTTTCTTCTAAACTGAGATTAACAATCACAATCAATGAACACAAACCTCTCTGGTTCAATTAAATCAGATCTCATATCACATTTTATCTTCAATCTCATGTATTGTGTGTACTTTACAAAATGTAATGTTGAACACTCTCTTCTGTGCTTCAAGTTGCATTGGTAAAAGATCATCAGCAATGTCAGTCAGAAACACAAACAGGCAAAAGTAAAGTTCCAGTGTTGGAAAAATGAAAAAGTGCAAGAAATTTTTTTTTTCTTAATTTGTACTGTTCCTTTAAGTCCATAAAAATGTAAATAAGCTCAAATAAAAATTAAATAAAATAGGCAGAATTGAGTTGAAGCATAAAACGTCCTAGTTAAAAAAAAAAATAAAAATCACATTACATTCATGTTAGCTTGCATACATTGTCTGACTGAAAACTTCAGTCTATGTTTAGTTTCGTAATGGAGTTTAATGTTCCCACTTTTGACAACCGCCACAGACTCTGAGCAAATGAGGCACACAGGCCTCGTACATTTCGATGAAGGAAGAATAAATGCATATTTTTCCACCCATTCATCTCGAAAAAACTCGTTTTTCAGCGTCAACTTTCCTAATTTTTGAGAATGCCATTGTTTTTCAGTCAACGAAAGTTGTATCGGTGTGCGCCGCTCTCTGCTCTCTTCACTGTCTGTGACTGTTCGTGCCGGCGCCGCAATTAAAACCTGTGTCTATGTAGGACCCAAATAGCGCTACTGAGCTGACCTTTATGTGAGCCCCTCTATAGCAGACAGCAAGTCAAATCTGTTTACCACTTATGCTAAGATTATATGGGCACACGAACTCGAGAAATAATGAGTATGAGAATATAGTATCTGACTGTGTGAAAGTCCTGGATTGAGGCGAGTTACTGAAGATCAACAAGAGCCGCACAGATCTGATATAGAGCAGGTTATTGTCTGAAGTTTTGATTTGTGTTTCCAGTCTCTCTCAGCACCTCCTGAATCTACAGACGAACCCGACGATTCCTTCAGTTCTCTCTTCTCTTTTGATGGCATGAGAGAATCTGTCCGTCAGCTGAGAGAAAAACTGGAGGATTTCTGCAAAGAGGAGATCAAGAAGATCTCTGACGGAGGCAGTAAAGTCCTGCGCCTCCCGTGTGTAGAAAGATCCTGAATGTGAACGTACAATGGTTTCTGAAATATTCCTATAATTTATAAAATGTACATTTGCACAAATCTTTTTTCTTAAATGCATCCCACTTTATAAATCACAGTTCATCTTAAATTCAAGTGTACTGTGAACAAGAGCATCAAATCCACCGACAGAACGACCACAAATATCCCTTAATGGTCCAGAAGTACGGCATGATGCAGGAGGAAATGCAAAATAAGGCAAAAATGCAAATACATGTGTTTTATAAATGAGGCTCCTGGAGATTAATCTGCTCTCAGAAATGATCCTCCATCATCTAATATCATAAACATCATATTTTATCTTGTCTTTTCTCTTCACACTGTTCATGTCTATTTCCACAGTCACATTCACCAACATGAATCCCAAGACCAGGAACGACTTCCTACAGTGTAAGTCACTAAGAAAACAAGCAGAAAACTCACTGAATGTGTTCATGTTCTTCCTGTAGAAGGTGAAAGAAATCATGATAGAAGAGTTTAATATCTGATCATGTAAATGATGATTCAGGATATCTGTTCAGCTGTACTGAGACACTGATGATACACTGAACATTGAGTCATGAAGAGTTCAGATACATTAAAAGATCAGACTCATAATTCCTTATTCTGATGTGTTTCTCTCCATCAGATTCCCATCAGCTCACTCTGGATCTGAACACAGTGAATGAAAACCTCCGTCTGTCTGAGAGGAACAGAGTAATTACTGTCACTGACACAGCCCAGCCGTATCCTGATCATCCAGACAGATTTGATCAGTGGCGCCAGGTGTTGTGTAGAGAGAGTGTGAGTGGACGCTGTTACTGGGAGATTGAGTGGAGTGGTGATGGTGTGTATATCTCAGTGTCCTATAAGAGCATCAGCAGGAAGGGAGGGGGTTATGACTGTGTGTTTGGATATAATGATCAGTCCTGGAGTTTGAGCTGCTCTTCCTCCAGATACTCATTCATACATAATAACATACGCACTGATCTCCCTGTAAAGTCCATCAGCTCTAGAATAGGAGTGTATGTGGATCACAGTGCAGGAACTCTGTCCTTCTAAAGCGTCTCTGACACAAAGAGCCTCATCCACACAGTCCAGACCACATTCACTCAGCCGCTCTATCCTGGGTTTTATGTTGGTTCTTGATCTAAGTTTCAGAATTAACTGTAGAGAGATTTTACCCATAATACTTTGAGCTTCATGATAAATCAGTAACAGTGAGATGAGAGTCTCTTATTTTCTCTTCATTACATTAAATCTACAGATGAACTTCACTGAAATAACAGAATAAATGTGTTTATTAAATCCTTATAGAGAAAGTTCAAACAGTGTGTGTGTTCATTCATTTAGTTTTTATTGTAGTGTCGTGAACAATGTAAAGGGTGGAAATGTGGAAAATGACATTAGTAGAGGAGAAAATAGTGTAAAAAAAATCACAGTTCAAAATGAGAAAACTGCTGCAGAAGATGAGAGATGAAGAAGCACTTTATGAGTTCCCTTTCGAAGGGAACTCCACTCTGCGTTTGCAGTAAACGCATTGGGGGGAACGCCACGTGACCCAGGTGTCTGAAAGCACTATCCAAAAACTCCAATTCCTATTGGCCGGCGACAGCCTATGACGTCATACGGCGCGACCCGGAAGTATAAAGGAGCGCCTGGAGAGACAGCCAGCATCTCATCGTCTTTCGGTCCTGTTCTGTCTGATTGCATCTATACCAACTCCGGTAGGGTTTTTTATATATACCTTACGAACGTTCATGAGAGTGTGTTTATCCGTGTCCCAGGGTTTGACACTGGATATACATATTTTTCTGGGCGTTCTCTGTCTGGAGAGGAGCACGCATACACAGTGCTTGAGGGCACTGCTGTGTGTTTGTCTGTTGTTTACTCTGTTCTCGTTTGGCACTCTTCCCGAGGGAAGAGCTGTCTGCATCTCTGCCTGGTGGTTCTGGCCCCTGTTTGTGCTGAGGCTTAACGGTGGCTGCAATCATAGGGCTCGTAGACGAGCTCGTTGGGAAGTTTGAGAAAGTTTTATTCTCTCTCAACTTCCCTGGGGCTGGCGAGAGCGACCGGATAACGATGACGTTCGTGTTTGACGTCATCACGTCCGGCGGCGAGCGCTCCTCTGGCTGGTGTATGCGAGCTGCTGTGTGTTTGGGACGCGCTCTCGCGGCAGCTGCAGCTGCCGGGAAGGCGCGTTAAGAAAGGGGCCGCGCGCGGACGGCTCGACGAGCGGTTCCTTTCTGTCCATTAATACGGCAGCTTCCATACTTTCCATCCCGGTCTGATCTCCGCGTTTGAGATCGGGAAGGCATGGAAAAACCCCTAGCCATTCATATTTGTATCTGAACCCAGACAGGCGGGAGGAGGAGGAAGAGAGAGTGAGACGGGTGATCGATTGTAAACATTGTTGCGTTTGTAATCGATCCCCCAGCTATATAGGGTGATTTATATCTACCCTCTCCTCTTCTTCTTCCACCTCCTGTATGTATGTATATATATATGTATATATTATATGTGTATATATAACATATATCATGCTCAGATGCTTCTTATGGTCAGACTGATGGCTGGGCCATAGTAATTATTTCTATCAGCCCGCTGTTCTGTTTGATAGTAAGAGGATCTTTAGGCTTAAAAGAACCTTAGATTCCATCCTTTCATGTAAAAAGGGACCTTTAGGAGTTTTTTGGTTTTTGAGCTGCAGGAGGGTCTATATTTTATTCGTTAAAATAAGACCTTATTTTCCTGTATAGTTTCTGAGCATGTAGTCAAAATTAGGGTGTTTTTGGGCAAACTGAAGTTGACAGACTGGCTAGATATATTGTGCAGGCCACAAAATGGCCGCCTCTTAGCCACCTGTTGTTTAGAGTAGCTTCTCATCTGCTGTTTTCTAGAGTAGTTTGAGTTAGCACTCGTCACTTCAGTTATTATGCATGTTTAGGTCGGCCTTAATCGGCCGCCTGACATTGTTTGCTTGTGAGCTTCACTTTCTTTCTCTTATCCATGAGATTTGGAGGTGAAGCCCAGGCTTCACTAGGCTTGTGGCCCTGTAAGAAGGCCCGTAGCTTAGCGGCTAGGCTAGAGCTAGGTTAGGTGTGTTATAATTACATAACCTTATGTATACTATCCCTTATTAGGTTGTATAGTTCCTAGTTCTGGCCTCCTCCCGAGGGAGTTGTTAGGCCGTATGCCCATTATCCCCTTGCTTATGTAGACCCTTTATATGTGAGCTTACTTATGCTGCCACAGGTTAGCACCTGTTCTCTTAATAGTAGGCCCCTTTTTAAAAAAAAAAAAAAAAAAAGCGGCCTCTATTTGAGAGGATGGTGACTATATATTCCCCAGTTAAGAGGTTTATTTGTGTCACTGAGTGCATCACCTGTTGGATTGCATACTCAGGGTAGTTAGAACCACTTTTTGAGGAAAGTTGGTATCTATTTAAGCTCCCTGGTGATCTTGTTAGCGGCTATATTGCATATAACTCGGATTGTTGGCTTTATGATATTTAGCCTCCTTCTAGTTAGCAGTTGTTTTCTACAATGCTGCTTAACGGATCATGGTTTGCTCACATATGTACACTACCACAGGCCCTGCCACGTGTTTGTTTGAGTTAATAGGCCTTATAGCCTTTCTTAGACCATGTTGGCTTTGTTTGGTTCCCTTTGGTCACATGTTTAGGGTACATTGCCTGTTGGAATGTGTAGCCTAGCGCAGGTTGCAGTTAGCTTCCCATAGTTATGATTGGGTTAGAGCTGGTTCCCTGTAGCTTGGTCCCCTTTTTAAATTCACGAGCTGCAGCCACGTGTCATTGAATCGGCAGGCCCCTTCAGGCCTCCTTTTTAGTCCACACGTTGGCACGGTTGGTGTTTTTAATTTGCAAACAGGCTGAACGCCACTTGTTGCTGGAATGGTAGGCCCCTCAAGGCCTCTTTTCTTAGTCGACTTGATGGCAGGATGCCTGGGAAACCATGCCACCATCGGCCACGCCCCATCGTCGACAGATAGGCCCTAAACAGGCCTGTTCTCGATGTTTGGCAGCGTTTCATGTATTCCCTCTTTGGAAATTTTTAATACATGGCATTTGGGTGGTATGGTTAGGGTAGCCACTTGCTGATGCCGCGTGTGTACTAAGGTAGGCCTACCTCGGCCTCCGGTGTAACGTGTGGAGTTCAGTATTTTGAGTGGCTGGCCCCTCAGGTGAACCACCTCAAAAGGCCACGCCCCACCCTGACGGATAGGCCCTAATCAGGCCTGTTCATGTTGGGTGGCAGCGTTCTATGTATTTCTTCTGAGGAAGTTTTAATACATGGCTTTCTGGTGGTTATTTTACTCTAGTTGAGCTAAAAGCCACCTAGAGCCTAGGGTGGATCTTTGTGCTCCTAGAAACGGCTACGAGACTCATGCCGTGTGTCCTAGAGGTTGCTAGGCCTGCGGGCCGCCTTTTTTGACACACTAGAGTTTGTTTGAGTGTATTTCTCTTTGAGAATTATTTCTATACACTTTCGCTGGCCAGGGGCCCAAGTGGTAGATCCAACCCCCTCTTTTGCGGGTTGTTTACCGTGCTTGGGACCTAAACACTGCCACGAGCTGATGCCACGTGTCTGTTGAGGTTATAGGCCCCTCCAGGCCTTCCTTAACACGTGTTGGCATACACTGTACTCCTCTTGCTTTAAGGAGTAAAAGGTGCTTTTACTGAGTACACTGCTCGTTGGATTGTGTCGGGTAAGGACCACCTCAAAAGGCCACGCCCCACCCTGACGGATAGGCCCTAATCAGGCCTGTTCACGTTGGGCGGCAGCATTCTATGTATTTCTTCTGAGGAAGTTTTTAATACATGGCTTTCTGGTGGTCTGGTTCTCAGGTGGAGTATGGTAGTGAAACCTTACTGAGGTTCGGTTTAACCTACATCTCCCTCCCTGAGTCTTATTTTACTCTAGTTGAGCTAAGAGCCACCTAGAGCCTAGGGTGGATCTTTGTGCTCCTAGAAGCATAAACACTGCCACGAGCTGATGCCACGTGTCTGTTGAGGTTATAGGCCCCTCCAGGCCTTCCTTAACACGTGTTGGCGTACACTGTACTCCTCTTGTTTTAAAGAATAAAAGGTGCTTTTACTGAGTACACTGCTCGTTGGATTGTGTCAGGTTACTCTAGTTGAGCTAAGAGCCACCTAGAGCCTAGGGTGGATCTTTGTGCTCCTAGAAACGGCCACGAGACTTACGCCGTGTGTCCTAGAGGTTGCTAGGCCTGCGGGCCGCCTTTTTGACACACTGGAGTTTGTTTGAGTGTATTTCTCTTTGAGAATTATTTCTATACACTTTTACTGGCCAGGGGCCCAAGTGGTAGATCCAACCCCCTCTTTTGCGGGTTGTTTACCATGCTTGGGACCTAAACACTGCCACGAGCTGATGCCACGTGTCTGTTGAGGTTGTAGGCCCATCCAGGCCTTCCTTAATACGTGTTGGCGTACACTGTACTCCTCTTGCTTTAAAGAGTAAAAGGTGCTTTTACTGAGTACACTGCTCGTTGGATTGTGTTAGGTGGATTGTCATGCAGGCACGTTGCAGCCTCTTATGCTGCCGTTGAAGTTATCTGTCTACCCCAGCAAAGACAGATGTTCAGGGTGGCCCTTCCAGGCCACTTTCTGAATATACTTCTGTTTTCACATATACTACTATCATGCTGTAGGCTCCTCTTTGGCCTCCATGAGTATGTGCCCTTTTGCATGGTCCACCTGTTAGGTGAGCTTTGTACTTCCCTTTCAGGGTTGTGTTTATAATAGTGCTTAGCTCCCTAAGCTGATCAGGGTGGTAGGCCTTAATCAGGCCTCCTCCTAAGATTCAGCCCCAGGCTGGTTTGTGCTCCTCTTTATCAGGGTTCTCTAGCGCACAGCCTCCTCAGTGCGTTAATTAAGCACTGGGTAGATCCTAGGATGAGTGGATTATCTCCCCTCGATATGAGGGTTCATAGCACTCAGCTGAGTTCTGCTCTCCAGGATGCCCGTCTCTACGCGTGGGTTTGAGTTGGTTTCTGCCTCATTGCAGTAACTCTTACTTACTATCTTCTTGAAAAATGTGTTTTAGAGGCTCTGTATTCAGACAGGGTTGGCCTGAACTAAGTCTGTTCCTAACAAGACCAGGTCGGCCTCCCTGGTGGCATTAGGGGTGACTTCGTTCCCCTCTAAGTGACTGGCCGAGGTTCCCTTTCGTTCCTTGGCCACATTCCCTTAAAGGGACCACTTTCTCTTCAGAAAAGCTGGTTCCAGACGCCTTAGCAGCTTCTGTAGGCCCTCTCTGGAAGGCCTTCTTGAAGTTCAGCTTGGGCTGTTGGCCAAAGGGAATGCTGTCACTGACAGCCTGGTGTGACCCGAGGGGGAGTTGCCAAGCAGTTTGCGAACTGCTTTTGGGCCTTTGTCTCAAGCCATTTTTCTTGGCAGGCACTCTCCTCAAGCATGGCGGCGTGGGTATATCGTTCCCCAATGCGTTTACTGCAAACGCAGAGTGGAGTTCCCTTCGAAAGGGAACGTCTCAGGTTACGTATGTAACCATAGTTCCCTGAGAACAGGGATCGAGACTCTGCGTTTCCTTGCCATGCTTCGGGTTGCCTGCCTGCAGAACAGTCCCTCAAGACGATAGATGCTGGCTGTCTCTCCAGGTGCTCCTTTATACTTCCGGGTCACGCCGTATGACGTCATAGGCTGTCGCCGGCCAATAGGAATTTGAGTTTTTGGATAGTGCTTTCAGACACCTGGGTCACGTGGCGTTCCCCCCAATGCGTTTACTGCAAACGCAGATTCTCGTTCCCTGTTCTCAGGGAACTATGGTTACATACGTAACCTGAGACGATTTCAGATATTGAGTCACAAATGATGGAAAACATGAACTATTTAGAAGAAAGAAATGACTTTCTTGATGCAACATTTAGTAAAGTTTTGAAGTAAAATAGTTATTTCCAGTTATAAAATTATAGTATCAGTGTTGTTGTTGCAAAAAAAAAACTGTGAAGATCTGGATAAAAAGAAAAGATTCAAGCTTAAAAGATGCTAATGAAATCAAGGTAAAGTGCAGCTTCACGAAAATAGTTACTCTGTGCTTTTTCTTTTCTGTCTTCTTCTTGCTTCTTTATATGGGTGGGTGGAGAGTTGAATCATTAAATATTACAGTTTCATGAAACAATTCACTATTTTCTCACAACTTTAAACACAATCTCAGAACACACCAGCTTGTACAAACCTCAAACTGTCAAAGTCATCTTCTCTTTTGTCAGATTCAAACATTGCCCCCAGGTGACACACAAAACCTACAAATACCTACTTTCCTGCCCAGTGAACACTAGAGATCAATTCAAAACACTGTAACAAAAAACCTCTTACTCGGAACTTACTATTACATTCAGGAATGATTATGCAGCTCAATGTCTATTACAGTATACAACATAAATTAAACAGTTCAGATACAGTAAAATACAACAATGAGCAGTCATCTCTCAGTCCTGCAAAAATACAGTACATGTAAAAAGAATTGGCTACAAATAAATTTGACAATAATGAGTTTGAGGGTGTGCAGCATGTACTACAGTTTACTGTACACAGAATAGTGAAATTTCCCTCATCTAAAGTACTGTTACTGTAATTAAACTGTATGTGTAAGTAGAATAAAAATCCTGAAGATGACTGCTTCAGCTCTCTCTCATTATCCTGAGATTTGGATCATCAGTTTTCCTACTTAATGTTTACTCATGTATAAATGTGTGTTTTTTGATTTTACATGTGAGAGTTTTTTATATAAGCAATATTTCATATAAGCAGTAGCGTAATACATGTATAAGTATAGTCTCAGACTGAATTTATGGTGAACTTTAATGTGTAAGTGACTGAATTTCTGTAACTCTTTATACCTGTCCAGCTTGTGTATTTTTGGAACAGCCTGTGTTTGTAACACCTGGACCCCAGACCTGGAGGAGAAACGTATAAATAAGGCAAAGACAAATTCTGCTTTGTCCTCTTACTGCAGAGCACTCTGTATGTGAGCTTCTTGTAAGAATAAAAGAACATTGAAAGGCCTTTGTGTTGTCTGGGTTCTCCTTTCAGCCTCACCAGTAAGATATAAAGATAAAGATCCTGTAAGTGATTTGTTTGGACCTGAGGGCATTGGTGACTTATCATCCTAATATAAAACTGAAAATTAGCCTCTACCCCGCGAGGATTCGGGGATGAGGGGACCGACGTAAAAGGGGCCCAGACCTTCACCACCAGTGCCGCGATCTCAAAACACCTGACCTGGCATAAAAATTGGAAAAAAATTAGCCAAACTGAGAGTTCGTACCAGTTAGTATGAATGTTCACATCAGTTAGTGTGAAGACAAAGTTATACAAGTTAGTGTAACAAGTAAGTGAGGCTCGGAGCTCACTCCAGTTTGTGAAAGGGAACAGTTGCACAAGTTAATGTGACAAGAAGGTACCAAGTTTGGGCACCAGAGAGCGCTGTGGTGACGGTCACAGAGCTGAGAAAATGCAACAGTTGAGAACAATGGGGTCCAGAACCAGTAAATCAAAACTGACACCTGAAGATTTAGATAGTCCCTTATATATAAAGAGATGAAAAAGAAATATGGGGAAGAAACATTGGATATGGTACAAGAATGAGCAGAATATTGCGGGTTTCCTGAAAAGGAACTTTGAGCATAAATCAGTTGACTAATGTCAATAAGAAGATAAAAAGAGAAAAGACTGAATTAATGAAGAAGAAGGTGTTAGTACATGATCTGGAAAGAATTCAGAAGCATGAAAAGAATATGAAAATATGGATAGACAAAGCAGAACAAAAAAAATATGAAGAAAACACTGAAAGAAATGCCATGTAGGGAAGGTGCAGCAGGACCAGATAAGTGTAAAAAAGAATGAGAAGGGAACAGATCCCACTGCTCAGAAATCTCTAAATGAAGTTCTGTGCAAGAAATTACAAACATGAACATGCATATAATACTGAATATTTATTTTGCATGTAGTCATCCAAAACTATTGACTTTGATAACCAAACTAAGACAACATGAGCACTAAAAATACATATAGTAAAAAACAATTACATCGTTAATTGGCGCCAGTAGGTTTATGGCATCATCAAAATACACCACTGAAAGTATGTGTTGCAACGTCCTCTACATGATGGATATAATCCAGTTTGCACTACAGGCTGCAGCGAGTACAGTCTCCATGCTTTGCTTGTCACATTTCTCTGATTGGTGGAGATTTCTATGCAGAATCATGGGTAATGTAGTTTTTCACCAAGAATTCCGGCATCAAACACAATTTAAAATATTGCTGCAAGCTGCAATTAAGGGACCAAGCACAAAGAATGCAATGTCATGCCATCATGGCTGGGAGCATCAGACCAACTGCAACAATAAGTGTTATTAAGATGACATATTAAGATCATTTTAGGCAAAAAGCCTGAAAAAACATTTGTCATTTGTAATTTGATTTAATGGTTTATTACCTATTGATCAATAGGTGTCCAAATTGATGTGGTGTGGTCAGAGTAAGGTGAAAATGACACATACAAAGTTTGGTGTCAATGTAAAAAGTAGCCGACTATGACAAACTTGGTATTTATGTTCTCGGCATGATAATCTATTAAGGCCAGTTTCATTACAACAGGCTAATGTAATCAAATGTTATTAGCATTTTTGGAAATGTCATTATAACTTTTGATCACAAGGTGGCGCTGTCCAAAAACTTTTTTTGAGTACTGTCAGGGCATGGTACCGAAGACACATACAAAGTTTGGTAATGATACGCCAAAACATTTCATAAAATATAGCATTTTATGTTATGGGAAAATTGGATTTGTTTGACTCGGCATGCTGCAACGAATCTAAATTTTTGTGATTTTTGTCTAAAGCGTTCAGAAACTCTGCAGGTAGCTTCAGGTCATGTTTGTCATAAAACACACCAAGCTTGGTCGGAATATGCAAAAGAGTTGCGGAGATATAACCTCACATTCATTTTGGCATGCTGTTGTCGAATTCGTTCGCAACAGTGTACCAAATCTTGAATTCCATAAATTTTTGTTGGCATGGTCTGAAGATGATCTGGTTTAATTTTCATGAAAATCTGAGCAATGGCCTAGGATGAGTTCGAAAAAGAAGGTTTTTCGGAAAATTCAAAATGGTGGAAAAGTTTTCATGACTGAAATTTACGTCATAGGGTGCAATCGAATAGCCTTTGGTTTCTAGCCCTTGCGGTTCAAAAGTTATACGGATAAACATGAGTGCCAATTTGGACAGTTGGTGGCGCTAGAGGGATTGAGTTAGAGACTCCAAATTTGCTTTGATGACAGTTCAGACTGCCCTCTATCTGTGTGCCAAATTTCAAAACTTTCCCACAAGTGGTTCTATGGGCTACCATAGACTTCCAAAGCGGAAATAGAAGAAGAACGCCAATGATTATAGGTGCCTACACACCTTAATTTCTGGCCCCTAATAAAGAAGATTAGGCTGATGGCTTTAACAAAGGAATATTCAATCTATTAACATTCTCATCACTCACAGTAGGTCTGTCTTTAAAGGTTGGCAATCAAAATCAATTCCCTTTGGAAAAAATGAATGGGATTTTCACTTCGGGAACCGACTGTTGCACTCTATTTGAAGGCTGCTATTGGATCATTAGAGGTAAATGTCGTATTATGCAACTATGGATTACTTTACGAAGAGCTTGCATCCTACAAGCTATTTTTTGCCTTAAGAACAAATTTTGCAACCAAATTAAGAACAGAGTTAGTTACCAGTTACAGTAGCTCTAGTGTGGACTTTGTTCAAATTTAAAAACTAACAGTCGGTTGGTGCAACCCTACCATTGAAACTGGACAAATCAGACAGAAGAGGTTTCTATTTTGCAATGTAAATGCTGAAATGACCGACACAAAAGAAGAAGAAGAAAAAAGATGAAATAGCTAAATTAATTTAATAGAAAATGTTAACAAATTAGAACAAAGTCAGGCTTGGTACTGAACAACCATATCAGTGTATTATGTTTATATACTCAAAAACATATACAATATAGCATTAACATAAGTAAAGGCCCGTTCATATAAAGGACTATAACTATATTCACATCCACAACAGCGGACGATAACATTCTCTTTACTTCAGTTATGTCTTCTATCACCTAAAATTCTCAAGCTCTTTAAAGTCAGGTGGATTGGATTTGTTTAGACATTAATGGCTGTGTGTTGAGTTATTTTGAGGGGACATCAAATTTACACTGTTATACAAGCTGTACACTCACTACTTTACATTGTAGCAAAGTGTAATTTCTTCAGTTTTGTCACATAAAAAGATATAATAAAATATTTACAAAAATGTGAGGGGTGTACTCACTTCTGTGAGATACTGTAGCATTATAATGAGAACTTTATAGAAATCTATAATAAATTCTGTCCTTGCCCGTATTTCAGCGCGCTGTCATGAAAGTGCATCATAGCGGAAGCTCTCTCTCTCTCACTTTCGCTATATAGCGCATAACTTCACTGGCATTTGCAATCCTTTTATGCAGATACAATGTAAAGTTTTGTCTATGTTATGTATCTAAGTAATCTGATTAATATCATAGGATGTGTCATAGAACAGGTTTCAGTTTATTGGCCTAAAGTCACTCTTCACCTCAGGCAGCTATTCCTTTTAGATGCTTTTTAATAACATTGCTGCATCATAATCATAATCATAATCTAACAGTGTTCTAATCACGTGTTCATGTTTTCTTAGACAGGTTTTCATGTCATATTTTTATTTTTAACATTCATTTTCATAACAGTCTTCAGATTTTTCATTATCTCCATGACGGCCATAACCTGAAAATTATATATATAAAATATATATGCTGAAAATTATATATATAAAATATATATTCAATATTTTTTCCATGATTCCACAATTGTTTGATTAACATTATTGAAACAGACAGTCTATTTAAACAATGCTGTAGTCTAAAGGCGAATTCACTAGATGACTTCTGCCCAGATATTCTCCTTAATTTTCAGTCTGGACAAGATCATCATCTAGAGTCTAGAATTCTGAGTTTCTCATTCATAAATAAAACTTCGCTCAGTCAATGATGCCAATTCCACTTGAAGGACACTTAAACACAGAAGGAAAGTGACTCTCCTTGACCAGGAATGAGAACATCTCAGGTTACGTATGTAACCATGGTTCCCTGAGAACAAGGAACGAGACTCTGCGTTCACAGCTATGGGGAACCATCACTCGTGACAGGTGTCTGAAATGCCAAAGAATCACACCACTCCAATCCTATTGGCCGGTGACAGCCTATGAAGTCATATGGGGCGAACCCGGAAGTATAAAGGGAGTGCCTGAGGAAGCAGTCAACACCTACTGATCATGAGGGACTGTTCAGCAGGCAGCCCGAAGCATGGCAGGGCAACAAAGAGTCTCGTTCCATTTTCTCAGGGAACCATGGTTACATACGTAACCTGAGACGTTCCCTTTCGAAAGGGAACTCTACTCTGCGTTACCGCTATGGGGAATGATATACCCACGCTGCCATGCTAAAGGAAAGTGCATGCCAATTGACTAGACAAACGTCCAGCAGTTTCAGCGAAACGCCGGGAGCAACTCCCTCTTGGGTCATGCAAGGCTATCAGTGACAGCATTCCCTATGGCCAACAGCCCAAGCTGAATCCGCAGAAAGCCTTCCAAGGCTGCTCAGGGCATCTGGGACCAGCATTCCTGTGTTAGGCCCTCTGCTATTTTCAATATACATGCTGCCACTCGGCAATATTATAAGAAAACATGGAATTAATTTCCACTGCTATGCTGATGACACTCAATTATATATTTCAACACAACCAGATGAAATCTCTAAATTATCCAATCTGACAGAATGTATTAAAGAAGTAAAACATTGGATGACTAGTAATTTTCTTCTATTAAATTCAGATAAGACTGAAATATTACTTATTGGACCAAAAACCTGTACACAGAATCTCTCAGACTACAATCTGCATTTAGAAGGATGTACTGTTACTCCATCCTCGACAGTTAAAGACCTGGGTGTTATATTAGACAGCAACTTGTCCTTTGAAAATCATATTTCATATGTTACAAAAACAGTCTTCTTCTACCTCAGAAACATTGCTAAAGATACGGAATATGTTATCTATTTCTGATGCAGAAAAGTTAGTTCATGCCTTCATGATGTCTCGACTAGATTACTGTAATGCATTATTAGCTGGTTGTCCTGCTTCCTCAATAAACAAGCTACAATTAATACAAAATGCAGCTGCTAGAGTTCTTACCAGGTCAAGAAAATATGATCATATATCACCAATTTTATCATCTCTACACTGGTTACCCATTAAGTTCCGTATCGATTATAAAGTATTGCTAATGACCTATAAGGCTCTAAATGGTTTAGCTCCTGTGTACTTAACCGATCTTCTATCGCCCTACAATCCTTCACGCTCCTTAAGATCACAAAACTCTGGACTTCTGGTTGTACCTAGGATATCTAAGTCCACTAAAGGAGGGAGAGCGTTTTCACATTTGGCTCCGAAACTCTGGAATTGCCTTCCTGATAATGTTCGGGGCTCAGACTCGCTCACCCAGTTTAAATCCAGATTAAAGACGCATCTCTTTAGCCAAGCATTCACATAATGCATCTCATATCAGATCAATTGCACATGATTATCTTTGCTTAATGTTATGAACAGCAGCTATGCTAATTATTCTCCATTTGCTTTTCTGTTTTGCCTCGGGACACCCGTCCCGAGGTGACTAGAGAGGACATCAGCTTCAGTTTGGATCCAGCCTCTTAAGAAGACCTCAGATGACCTACACCTATGAAGAGAGGCGCCAACTCCTGCGAGAATTTCAGAAGACGCAATCATCTGGATCAAGATGCACATTGCAATTTCTATATCCTGATTATTGTTGTAATTCATTTTTCCAGGACCTCATTGCTTCTACGTTCAGTTAAACTGCCAACAGTGATTGTAAATGAATTGCTTAAATTATTACATTATTTGCTAACTGCATTCTTTAAATTGTAATGTTGACATGCATTCTCTGTAAAGCTGCTTTGAAATGATATGTATCGTGAAAAGCGCTATACAAATAAATGTGAATTGAATTGAATTGAATTCCGTGGAAAGCGGTCCCTTAAAGGGAATGTGGCCAGGAAACCGAAAGGAACCCCGGCCAGTCACAAGAGGGGAACAAAGTCACCCTCAGCGCCACCAGGGAAGCCGTACTAATTTGGCGAAGGCCAAACATAGTCTGGGCCAACCCTGTCTGTTACAAAGAATCTCCATAACGCATTCTTCAGAGAAGAGAGCAGGTAAGAGCGACTGCGAAAGAGCAGTAAGCAACTCAAACCCACGCGCAGAGATGGGCATCCCGGAGAGCAGAACTCAGCTGAGAGCTATAAACCCTCGTATTGAGGGGAGTATAATTTGCTCATCCTAGGATCTACCCAGTGTCTGACTAAGGCCACTCACCTGAAAACATAACATGCTGGGCGCACGACCAACCATGCAATTAAGTTACTGTGAGGGCCCACAAAACAGTTCATCCCAACACAATCAAGGAGGGATTGCTCCTGTCTGCCTCACTGCTCAGAGTGGTTTGCGTCTGCAACTCTGTATTTATTTTTGTTTTGAATCTCTTACTTTTATTGAATCTTTTACTTTTATTCAGTGTTGCTTATATTATTATTACTTTATTTAAAGTATTGCCTACCACATTAATCTGACGTCGCTAGCTTGTAATCTTTGAATCTAAATCGCTGTTACAAAGCGTTTGCATCTCGCTAGCTTGTTAACTTGTCATCAGTCTCTCGCTCGCCCCTTTCTCAACGCGTTCATCAAACAGCTGTGGTAACTCGGATCAGTCTACAAACACTGTTAAACAGAGTCATGTCATCCTCTCCCAAAATTGTGTCCTGTTCCATTTGCAACATGTTCAACATAGCTCTCTCTGTCAGCGACGAGGGATTTACATATCATAAATGTAGGGAAATAGTCAGGCTGACAGAGAGAATCTCAGAATTAGAGACACGCATCCAAACTTTAATCGAGGATAGTAAGAATGCAAGGGTTTCAGATACGGTTTTGGATGCGACTAGCTTAGTGAACTCTGTACATTGTTCGGTTCCGGCTGTATAGCCTGCGCAGCAGGGCACTTGGGTAACGGTGAGGCGGACTAGCTGCGGAAAACACCACTCTTCTGTTCCAATAAGAACATCAAACAGGTTCTCCCCACTCAGTGACGCACCCACTGAGAATCCTGTTGAAAGTGAAAATAGAGACACCAGTGAAATGTGAAAATAGAGACATCAGCCACCATAGTCACATGTTTGCTGGGAGCCAGAGCACCTGATATCAAAGCAAATTTAAAAGTGCTGGCTAATGCTAATCGTAAATACTCTAAAATTATTATTAACGTTGGCACAAATGATGTTTGAATTTGCCAGTTGGAGATCACTAAAATTAACATTAAAGAGGTGTGTGAACTCGCAAGTACAATGTCAGGAGAAGTAATTTGTTCTGGCACTCTTCCTGTTCGTCGGAGTGATGAGATAGCAGATTATCATCACTCAATGGCTGGCTGTCTCAGTGTTGTCCGCAAAATAATATAGGTTTCATAGACAATTGGAAAAGTTTTTGGGGCAGACCCGACCTGTTGAAAAGAGATGGTATTCATCCCTCCCGGGATGGTGCTGCTCTTCTCTCTAGTAATATGGCACATAGTCTTAGAGCTGAAACATGACAAACTGGGGCCCAGGACAGGAAAAAGCAGCAGACAGACTGGGTAAACTGACCGTCTGCTAGCTGCCTCACATTACAGAAGTCAGATAATTCCCAACACATAAAAACTGATGAAGCCTCCATCGCTGATATTGCCTTGACTGAAGAACTTTTCAAAACCTATACTTTATTTAATTACTTGTATAGAATGTTAATAGAATATGTGTAATGCTAGGAATACTAATGTAATAATTAAATGAACTTATAACTTTATAACTAAACTCGGCCTCATGTGGCATTAATTTAAGTCGTTGAACCTGAACAGACCACGGAGAAGTCTTCTGTCTGATTGTAAGTATTTTTAAAATGCTTATAATTTAAGTCAGATTTGACTTTCTTACCTAACCTGAAAATAATAAAAATAAGGTAAAGATGCTTAGAGACGCATCATAAAACAACAGACAATAATCTAGATCTGCTGTGTTTGACAGAAACTTGGCTAAAACCTTTACTTTAAATGAGTCTAGCCTTCAAGGTTATGATTATCGACATAATCTCGACAGAAAGGCAAAGGGGGAGGTGTTGCTGTAATTTATGGTAATATTTACAGTATCAGTCAGAAGTCTTTCAAATATAATTCCTTCGAAGTGATGGTGCTTTACATAACATTATGTAAGTTGACATTTGTGCTGGCTACTGTATACAGGCCACCAGGACACCATACAGACTTTATCAAAGAAATTGCCGATCAGAATTAGTACTAGCTGCAGATAAAGTCCTTGTTGTTGGTGATTTTAATATCCATGTAGATAATAAAAAATACTAATTGGGATTGGCATTTACAGACATTCTTAACTCTATTGGTGTTAGACAACACGTGTCAGGACCCACTCATTATCGTAATCATACTTTAGATCTAATATTGTCACATGAAATCGATATTGATGCTGTTGAAATTCTGCAGCAGAGTGATGACATCTCAGATCATTATTTAGTCTCGTGTATATTACATTTACTCAAAGCGGCTAAACTGCCTCCCTGCCATAAATATGGTAGAACCATCACTTCTACCACTAAAGATCGCTTTATAAACAATCTTCCTGATCCGTTTCGTTGCCTTAGCATACCAGCGCAGCTGGAAGAAAACAAAACTAGAAGTATTTCGTATTTCGTGGAGAGAGAGAATGATTGAGTACAGAAAGGCCTTAAAAACTGCTAGATCTGCCTATTTTTCAAAACTTTTAGAAGAAAATAAACACAACCCTAGGTATTTATTTGATACAGTGGCTAAATTAACAAGAAATAAAGCTTCAACTTCTGATGTTTCCAAAGAGCACAGCAGTAATGACTTTATGAACTTCTTTACTTGCAAGATTGATAATATTAGAGAGAAAATTATAACCATGCAACCGTCTACTACAGTATTGTGTCAGACAGTGCATTGTAGTGTCCCTGAGGAAAAATTATATTCTTCCAGAGGTCATAGATCCTCTTCTTAATATCGTTAATTCATCGTTATCACTTGAATACGTACCAAAAACTTTTAAGCTGGCTATTATTAAACCTCTTATTAAAAAAAACACAACTTGATCCTAGATAATTAGTCAATTACAGGCCGATCTCAAATCTCACTTTTGTGTCAAAAATACTAGAAAAGGCAGTTTCATCACAACTATGTTCCTTTTTAGAAAGAAATAGTATCTGTGAGGATTTCCAGTCAGGATTTAGACTGTACCATAGTACTGAGACTGCTCTCATTAGAGTTTCTAATGATTTGCTCTTATCATCAGATCGTGGTTGTATCTTTTGAATAGACTCAAAAACTATGTTGGCATTAGTGGAATTGCATTGTCATGGTTCAAATCATACTTATCTGACTGTTATCAGTTTGTAGTAGTAAACGAAGAGAGGTCATATCAATCACAAGTTCAATATGGAGTATCGCAAGGCTCAGTACTAGGACCGTTGCTTTTCACTCTGTACATGCTACCCTTGGGAGATATCATTAGGAAGCATGGTGTTAGTTTTCATTGTTATGCTGATGATACTCAGCTCTATATTTCTTCGTGCCCTAACGAAACTTACCAATTCCCAAAATTAACAGAATGTATAGCTGATTTAAAAAAACTGGATGACTAGTAATTTCCTACTACTAAGTGGCAGTGTTATCAAGCTCCAGGCGGGACAAACCGACTACAAAGGAGGTTAATAAGTCACCCGGAGCCCTGGCCAGCCAGCGACATAAAATCCCCTTTACTCTCTTAGTAAAGAAATGTAAAAGAAATGTAAAAGGTACATGCCAGCATGTTCCCAAAGGAGGCCCCGAGGGGCCTACCTGTCACATGCGGCGCCAGCTAGCGGCCACTAACGTTCTAGAAGCAAAATAGATCCGAGTAAAAAACAAGGTAACTACTTAGCTCAACTAGAGCTAAAGGAGACCATGCTCAAGGAAGTAAATGCATAAAACCAAACAATCAATCGGTTTAACACAAGAACTCACCCTGAGAGGCAAGCCACTCAGAAAACATACTCAGTAAAAGCACCTTTTACTCTCTAAGCAAGAGGAGTACACAGCCAAACTCCAGCATGATACACAGGAGGCCTAAAAAGCCTACGACTCATCCATGGTGATGAGTCACATAGAAACCAACACAGACCTGTGCCAACATGCAAATTGAAAGGAGGCCCTGGTGGGGCCTTCGACTTCCACAAGCACATGGCATCAGCCAGTGGTAGTTTCATGACCGAACCAGCCAGCAGGCCAAGCACGCGATAAAAAACACCTTAACTCTTAAACAAGAGGAGTGCACACTCCGCCACAGTACTCTACGAGAGGCCTGACCCAGGGCCTACTCTACAGAGGTGGCCGTGGCCGATGGCGGTGCGAGTCAGCAATCATGACTCAACCACAGTGATGAGACACATAGAAACCAACACAACAGCGTGCCAACATGTAAGCTGAAAGGAGGCCCTGGCGGGGCCTTCAACTTCCACAAGCACATGGCATCAACCAGTGGTAGTTTCATGACTGAACCAGCCAGCAGGCCAAGTACTCTGTAAAAACACCTTAACTCTTAAACAAGCTTAAACAAAACTAATTGTGAGTAACTAGCTACAATAACCCGAGCTAAGCCTACACATTCCATCAGGCAATGTACCAAAAATTGCATGGTACAGATAAATATGCTAACATGGTCTAAGGAGGCCTACAAGGCCTACCACCTTAAAAAAGCATGAGCATAAGCTTGAGGCAGTGCTAAGATATGTGAGCGAACTCCTGACCGTATACCAACAGTGCCTGTTAGACACAAGCTGTACTTAGAAGGAGGCTAACAATAAAGAGCCAACAATCTTAACAGTATATGTAAAACAGCTACTGTGGTCATGATCGAATGGGAGCTCAAACAGTGATATATCTCATTCTAACCAGAATAAGACTCTACACTCAACCTAAATGTGCAATCCAACAGGTGATGCACTCAGAGAAACACAAAACCCTAGTCGGGGAGTACAACAAAACACCACGTTCTTAGATAGTGGCTAATCACAGCCTGCTATCATAGAAACAGGTGCTAACCTGTGGCAGCACTAGAGTAAGCTCACACATGTTTAACCCTTGTAATACAGGGCAGGGCGGCCTAAAGGGAGCCGCGGGCTCACCCGCTTCTTCCTCCCCGGCCATCTCCTGCTCTCTGGGGCTTGCTGCCAGCAGAGCACTCGCTCCTGGATCCGATGACGTCAAAGATAGGAAGTCATCGTCATCCAAGAGCTCGTCCTTGTCAGCCGCTTCGGTTTGAAACAGGTTTACACCCCTCTCAAATTCTTCAGCGAGCTCCACCTGAGAGCCAAATGATTTCAGCCGCCGCTCTGCCTCAACACGAACAGGGCCGGAACCACCAGGCAACGGTGTTGATGCCTCTCTGCTCGAGAAGAGGGCCAGACGAGAATGGTGCATCTTCATGGGAAGACGCTCACAATTAATGCATACAGCGCCCTCGAGCACCGTCCGCGCGTGCTCCTCGCCCAAACAGAAAACGCACAGGTTGTGTGTGTCCTCTGGTGTAAAAACCTAGGACAAGGATCAGCACACTTCCTGAAACATTTGTCAGACATTTTGTAATAAATCTTTACCGGTGTTGCAAACAATGGCATAGACAAGACAGTCACGAAAGACGAGAAGATGTTGACTGCTTACTCAGGCGCTACCTTTATACTTCCAGGTTCGCGCCATATGACGTCATAGGCTATCGCCAGCCAATAGGATTGGAGTGGTGTGATTCTTTGGCATTTCAGATACCTGTCACGAATGTGACAGATCCCCATAGAGGTAAACGCAGAGTAGAGTTCCCTTTCGAAAGGGAAGCTGCCTTACAGACACGCCTGTTTTCCACACGGCACTCAAACACAGAAGCAGGAAACTATTTCAGCTTCTCAGTTCAGGGAAGCAGAAACTGAAAGTATTGCTGAGCTGTTGTGCGTTTGTCTCGCTCTTTGTATTTATGCAGCAAAATGGCTGAAGCCAGGATTTCTCGAGATGAGTTTATGTGTCCAGTGTGTCTGGATCTCCTGAAGGATCCAGTGGCCATTCCCTGCGGACACAGTTACTGTAAGAGCTGTATTACAAGATTCTGGGATCAGGAGGATGAGAAGAGAGTCTACAGCTGCCCTCAGTGCAGACAGACCTTCAGACCAAGACCTGCTTTAGGTAAAAACACCATTCTGGCTGAAATGGTAGAGAAACTGAAGAAGACTAATCTTCTTGCTGACTGTTACCCTGGAGCTGGAGACATGCAGTGTGATGTCTGTACTGGAAGAAAATACAAAGCCGTCAAGTCCTGTCTGGTGTGTCAGGAATCTTACTGTCAAACTCATTTTGACCATCATGAGGAATATCACTCTCGTAAGCCACACAAAGTGATTTATGCCACCGGACAACCGCAGGACATGATCTGCTGTAAACATGATAAAGAGCTAGAAATTTACTGTATCACTGATCAACAATGCATCTGTGTGTGGTGTAAGGAGTCTGAACATAAAAACCACAACACTGTATCAACTGCAGCACAAATGACAGAGAAACAGGTACGAGAGAGTTTGTTCACACAGAAATGAAATGTTGACATATTGACGTGCACTTGTGGTGTACTTCAAATTAAAAGTATATTCAAAAAGAAAAAACTGTACTTAGAGATAATAAAATATTAATGAAATTAAAGACCATTTAAGTGCACTTAAAGAGAGTAAACTTTCATGACTATGTTTCACTTTATAAAGTACAATTTGTAATGTCAAATTAGAAGTTTTACTTTAAAGTACATTTTAATAATATTTTTGATGTGTTGACTGACTAACATACTGAAGCACATGTAAAGTACTTGGATTATAAGTAAAACTGTAGTATGTTATTCAAAATTATTTTTAATATTATTTTTATCTTCATTATTACATTATATTTTAGTTTAGCATGCATGCTTGTTAGTACATTTGACAGTACACTATTTATTTTTACACATATTTCAAGACAATAGAATTATTAAATTAAATATGAATATGTACTTCCATCCTACTTAAGGGGGTCAAAAAATCCTCTTAAGTTCAGCTAATTGCTTTAAATATAAATTTAAAATATATAATACATTTTCATTTAATGGCAATTAACAAACAAGTTAACAAATAGGTCTCTGAAAATATTACTTTCAGTTGAAACTTAAGTATATTCTTTTAAAGTGTATTATTTCCATAATAAGTACACTTTTTAAAAGTATGCTAAAGTGTGCTTGCTTTTGTTAAAGAGCTAAATTTTGATTCCTGAATCAAATCAAATCATTGATCAACTCATGTACACAGAACCCAAATCAAATATGACGACATCAAAAACATTCAAACTTAACTGGTGTTTGTGTCATGACATCCTGATGTTTAGTCATGTGACTGTGACATGCAAGAATGTCTCAGGTTACGTATGTAACCATGGTTCCCTGAGAACAGGGAACGTGTCTCTTCGTTTACCGCTATGGGGAACCGTCACTCGTGACAGGTGTTCGAAATGCCAAGAATCACAAAAACTCCAATCCTATTGGCCGGCGACAGCCTATGACGTCATACGGTGCGAACCGTGACGTATAAAGGGAGCACCTGAGGAAGCAGTCAACACCTACTCGTCTTTGAGGGACTGTTCAGCAGGCAGCCCGAAGCATGGCAGGGCAATGCAGAGTCTCGTTCCCTGTTCTTAGGGAACCATGGTTACATACGTAACCTGAGATGTTCCCTTTCGAAAGGGAACTTCAACTCTGCGTTTACCGCTATGGGGAACGATATACCCACGCCGCCATGCTAAAGGAGAGTGCATGCCAAATGTCTGGACAAACGTCCGGCAGTTCCAGAGAAAAACCGGGAGCAACTCTCCCTCAAGGCTGTCAGTGACAGCATTCCCTATGGCCAACAGCCCAAGCTGAGCCTAAAAGAGGCCCTCCGAAGAAAGCCTTCCAAGGCTGCTCAAGGTGTCTGGGACCAGCAATCTGTGGAAAGTGGTCCCTTAAAGGGAATGTGGCCAGGAAACCAAACGGAACCCCGGCCAGTCACTAGAGGGGAACGAAGTCAACCCCACTGCCACCAAGGGGCCTACAACATAACAAAAGTTCTTATAAATTAACTAATATCACAACAAGAATCTAATCCAAAAGGTGGTATTCAGGATGGACCATAAGGCCATTCGACTGAAACATAGCATGCTGAGCGCATGACCAACCAAGTAATTAGGTAGCTGTGAGTGCTCGGTAAAAGCACCTTTCTACTCTTTAAGCAAGAGGAGTACAGTGTACGCCATCACGCGCTTAAAAAGGCCCCATGGGCCTATAACCTCAGCAGACATGTGGCATCAGCTCGTAACAGTGTTATCAAGCTCCAGGCAGAACAAACCGACTACAGAGGAGGTTAATGAGTCAGCCGGAACCCTGGCCAGCCAGCGACATAAAATTCCTTTTACTGTTTCTTGCCAAAGAAACGCAAAAGGTACATGCCAGCATGTTCCCAAAGGAGGCCCCGAGGGCCTACCTGATACACACGGCGTCAGCTAGCGGCCATTAAGAGATGGGCATCCCGGAGAGCAGAACTTAGCTAATCGATATAAACCCTCGTATTGAGGGGAGTAAAAACCGCTCATCCTAGGATCTACTCAGTGGCTGATAAAGCACTGAGGAGGCTGTGCGCTAGAAAAACCCCGGTAAAGGGAGCACAAACCAGCCTAAGGGCAGGTCTCAGTGAGAAACTTCATAGAAGTCTACAACCAATGACCAGCTTAGGGAGCTAGGCACAATTACACAGTCAACCCAGAGGGAAGTACGAATCTCAACCTAACAGACAGAACGTACTGTGGGCACATAGACATGGAGGCCGGAACAAAGGGCCTACAACATAACTAGAGTTCTTTATAATGAACTAAGCATTCCACAGAAACTCAACACATGAGGCGATATTCCGGGATGGCCCGTAAGGCCAAGCACCTGAAACATAGCACGCTGAAAGCATGACCAACAAGTAATTAAGTAGCTGTGAGTGCCCACGAAACAGCCCGTCCAACACAATCCAAAGAGCAGTGTACTCGGTAAAAGCACCTTTCTACTCTTTAAGCAAGAGGAGTACAGCGTACGCCATCATGCGCAAAAGGCGGCCCCATGGGCCTATAACCTCAGCAGACATGTGGCATCAGCTGGTGGCAGTATTATCAAGGTTCAGGCTAAACAGACCGACTACAAAGGAGGTCATCAGTCAGCCCGAGCCCCGGCCAGCCAGTGACTCAAATCCCTTTACTGCTTCAGTAAAATAGTAGAGAGAAAAACCTTGAGAAAGGTAAATGCCAGCATGCTCCCAAAGGAGGCCCTTAAGGCCTACCCGTCGCACGTGGCGTCAGCTAGCGGCTACTAAAGTTCTAGGAGCAAAATAGAACCGAGTGGCAAACAAGGTAGCTACTTAGCTCAACTAGAGCTAAAGGAAACCAAGCTCAAGGAAGCGAATGCATAAAACCAGACAAACAGTTGGTTTTAATACAGGAGCTCACCTCGAAAGGCAAGCCACTCAGAAATATACTCAGTAAAAGCACCTTTTACTCTCTAAGCGAGAGGAGTACAAAGCCAAACTCCAGCGTGATACCTAGGAGGCCTGCAAAAGCCTACAACTCGTAAAACACGTGCCGTCAGCTAGTGGCAATCACGACTCATCCATGGTGATGAGTCACACAGAAACCCACACAAAGCTGTGCCAACATGCAGACTGAAAGGAGGCCCTGATGGGGGCCTACAACCTCCATGAACACATGGCATCAACCAGTAGTAGCTTCATGACTAAGGCCAGCCAACAGGCCAAGTACTCGAGAAACCCTTAGGTAGGAGAAGTACACACTACGCCACAGAACTCAACGAGAGGCCTGACCTAGGGCCTACTCATACAGAGGTGGGCGTGGCCGATGGCAGCGTGAGTCATAAGACAAGACTCAACCATGGAAAGAGTCTAGATATAACCAACCCAGCTGGGCCAACACAGAGCCTACAAAGGAGTTCTGGCAAGGCCTACTACTCTTAGCACCATGTGGCACCAGCCCATGGTCATAACAGGGCCCAAGCTCAAAGGGGACCAGCTCTAGACCCTACACGATAACTGTGGG
Source organism: Anabarilius grahami (assembly GCA_003731715.1). NCBI lineage: Eukaryota > Metazoa > Chordata > Actinopteri > Cypriniformes > Xenocyprididae > Anabarilius > Anabarilius grahami. The sequence continues at coordinate 1,029,873 of RJVU01026436.1, forward strand.
TAACTAGCTACACAACCTGAGCTTTAGCCTACACATTCCAACAGGCAATGTACCCAGTACACATAAATATGCTATCACGGTCTAAGGAAGGCCTACAAGGCCTACCACCTCAAACAACGTGAGCATAAGCCTGAGGCAGTGCTAAAATACGTGAGCAAACTCATGATCGTAAACCAACAGCGAACAAAAAACAAGCTGTATTAAGAAAGAGGCTACAATAAAGAGCCACCAATCTAACAGCAAATGCAAAACAGCTGCTGTGGTCATGATCGACTGGGAGCTAACATTGATCATACTATTCTAACCAGAATAAGACTCTCTACACTCAACCTGAGTATGCAATCCAACAGGTAATGCACTCAGTGAAACACAAACCCTAACCGGGGAGTACAACAAAACACCACGTTCATAGATTGAGGCTAACCACAGCCTGCTATCACAGAAACAGGTGTTAACCTGTGGCAGCACTAGAGTAAGCTCACATATGTATGTAGGGCTAAAGCTTAGAACCCCAAAGCAAATGCAAATGCTTTGTAATACATGCCATCCAAACAGGATAAATGTTTCACAGAACAGATCTGAGATCTGTAATGAACCCTAGAGAACAAAAGTTAAAATATTAAGCATTGTAATCTCAAACTTGAATATAATTCAAGGGGCTCATGTGAAGACATTATAAGCATGACAAAGTTCTAAAAAAGTGGGGCCTAGCAGCACTGCATAGCTCATCTTCTCGAAGATAAGTGCCTACCACCTTGGAAAAACAGCACCAGGAAGGCTAATAACAGCCTATAACCTTAGCTGTTTTAACCTCAGCCATAGCACCTACATTTTTATATAGAAGGGGAAATGGGCATACGGCCTGCAACTCCCTCAGGAGGAGGCCAGAACTAGGAAGTATACAACCTCACAGGGACAGTAATAATAAGGGTGATGTAACAAACACCTAAACCTAGCTCTAGCCTAGCCGCTAGCTAAGGCCTACTGGGCCAAGCAAAGCTTAGGCTTCATTTCGAAACCTTCAAATATGAGGAGAAAATGAAGCACTGCAAGCAAACAGTGTCAGGCGGCCGATAAGCCGTCCTGCACACAAATAACTGAAGCAACGAGTGCTAACTCAAACCAAACTAAAGTATTAGCTGAGAAGCTACTTTAACATAGGAGGCTACAAAATAGCGGCCATAAAGCGGCCTGCATGTTTTGAAAATTAGCCAACCTAATGCTACAGTTATTTTGCCCAAAAGAACCCCTTCTAACTTTACTAACTACATGCTCAGGAAAGCTATACAGGAAAAACAAGGTCTACACTTTTTATGAACATAAAAATATGGACCCAGCTTACCTTCCTGCGGCTCGTAGAACGAAGATTTTCCCTCCTTATTTAAAGCATGAAGAAGGAAGAAATCAAAAGTTCTTTTAAGCCTAAAAGCACTTTCACTATCAAGCCAGAAGGCGGCCTTAGAAAAAGGCCAGCCGACAGCCTAACTGTAAAAAACATCTGAGCAAGTAGAAAGTATATTTATATATATATATTATATATATATATATATATATAGGAGGTGAAAGAAGAAGAGGAGAGGGTAGATATAAATCGCCCTTAAAATAGCTGGGGGATTGATTACAAATGCAACAAATTTTTTTTCAATCGATCACCTATTACTCTTGTTTCTTCCTCCTCCCGTCTGTCTGGCAGCCAGGGGGTTTTCCATGCCCTCCCGATCTCAAACGCAGAGATCAGGAGAGAATGGAAAGTCTATGGGAGCTGCAACATTCATGGACAGAAAGGAACCGTTCGTCGAGCCGTCCACGCACGGCCCCTTTCTTAACGCGCCCTCACGGCAGCTGCAGCCCACTGAAAAGAGCGTCCCAAAAACACAGCGGCTCACATACCCAGCAGCCAGAGGAGCGCTCGCTATCGGACGCGGTGACATCAAACGCGGAATTCACCATCATCCAGCCACTAATCCTCTCCAGCCACGGGGAAGCCGAGAGAGAATATAAATCTCTCAAACTTCTTAGCGAGCTCACCTGCGAGCCCTATGATTGCAGCCGCCGTATTGCCTCAGCACACACGGGGCTAGAATCACAAGCACAGATGCAGGCACCGTCTATGCGTTCGCTCCTCTCCAGACAGAAAAACACCAGAAATGTGTAAATCAAGTGTCAAACCCCTGGGACACGGATGAACACATTCTCCTGAACGTTTGCAGACATAAATGGAGTAATTTCCTACCGAAGTTTGTGAAACAATGGCACGAACAAGACAGTCCCGAAAAGACGAGAAGATGTTGACTGCTTCCTCAGGCGCTCCCTTTATATGTCACGGTTCGCGCCGCATGACGTCATAGGCTGTCGCCAGCCAATAGGATTGGAGTTTTTGTGATTCTTGGCATTTCGAACACCTGTCACAAGTGATGGTTCCCCATAGCGGTAAACGCAGAGTTGAAGTTCCCTTTCGAAAGGGAACATATAATGTTTGGCGCTATTGACGTGTCACCATATTTTATTTGAAGTGAAGTGAAGTGACATGTGGCCAAGTATGGTGACCCATACTCGGAATTTGTGCTCTGCATTTAACCCATCCAAGTGCACACACACAGCAGTGAACACACACACCGTGAACACACACCCGGAGCAGTGGGCAGCCATTGCTGCGGCGCCCGGGGAGCAGTTGGGGGTACGGTGCCTTGCTCAAGGGTCTCACCTCAGTCGTGGTATTGAGGGTGGGGAGAGCGCTGGACATTCACTCCCCTCACCGACAATCCCTGCCGGACCTGAGACTCGAACCCATGACCTTTGGGTTACAAGTCCGACTCTCTATCCATTAGGCCACGACTGCCCCTCTTGGCCCCATTTGGCCTCTGTAAACAGCTGAGACATTCTTCAAAATATCTTCCATTGTACTCACAAAAGACAGAAAGTCGTACAGGTTTGGAATGACATGAGGGAGAGTAAATGATGACAGAATAAACTTTATGGTGAAATATTCATATAAAACTAGATACTGATTAAATACTGCTGACATTTCAGTTTCATATCTCATTTTAGGAAACTATAATCTGTGGTTTGAACATACAGTATAAACTTACCATGCTGGATCTTTAATCGTCCACCAATTCTGGATCCATGTAACTTTAATTTTATTTTGTGATAGTAGTTTTATATGTCATTTTTTTGGTTTCTTCTCCAGAAACAGCTGAAGGAGACGCAGATGAAGATGCGTCAGAGAATCCAGCAGAGACAGAAAGATCTTCAGCAGCTGAGAGAGGATTTGGAGTCTTATAAGGTGAGTCTGGAGAAGAAGAGAAGTTTGAGACATCTCAGTTTGGACTCTGTCAGTCCCGCTGAAGCCACTGTGTGATTGTGATGTGTGTCCTAACAGCGCTCTGCACAGACAGCAGTGGAGGACAGTGAGAGGATCTTTACTGAGCTCATCAACTCCATTGAGAGAAGCCGCTCTGAGGTCACACAGCTGATCAGAGATCAGGAAAAGACTGCAGTGAGTCGTGCTAAAGGACGACTGGAGCGACTGGAGCAGGAGATCAATGATCTGAGGAGGAGAGACGCTGAGCTGGAGCAGCTTTCTCACACACATGATCACATCCATTTCCTGCAGGTAACAGAGATCTAGAAGAACAGGATCATAGTGGACTTGAGCAAGAGAAACATTTCATGAGAGCAGAATGAGCCGCTGACTGAGATGTTGTCAGGAATTCAGTCAGATTCAGTCCAGTGTTTATCATATAATCATCAGTCAGATTGTCAGATTTCATAATGTTTTTAATGAAATCTTTTATTTGGTCCGGTGATCTTTAAACCTGATAAGATTTTTATTTTATAACCTGTAACACACTGATGAATTCAGACTCCAAACAGGAAGTGAGGCTGTATATTAGTAATGCTTATTAAAACCAATCAAAACCTGACCTTGGGATCGTGCCTTAAGGGTCCATGTGAAGTTTCAGTGACACTAACTAGTCAAAAGTTACAAATAATGGTCAACTTACAAATGATTAGAACAAGTAAAAGAGCATATTTGGCATGCTGTCTGGGAAAGAGCTCAGAGCTCGGAATGTTGCCTGAACCCTGAGTACTCCCCCTGTATCTCTGGTTAGGATAGTAACCAGGTGAGTGTGAGAAGACGGGCTGGTGGAGGGATGCAGAAAAACTGCAGAGGAACATAGGTCTTAGCATATAGGCCTCCTCTTATGCTGACTGGGTAGATCATTTGAATATACTCCTCCTGAATTTTTTTATAAAACATAATTTATGGTCTTAGCAGATGTTTTATTATCCAAACCATTTCCTAGAAAGTTCACACATAGTCCCTTGTGACAAAGAAGTGTGCTTAATTGTACTGAATGTACACTTAGTTAATTACTTCAAATCTTAAAACTTTTTTTTTTTAAACTGGACTTGCAGATAATATAATATTAATGAAATAAAAGGCCACTTAAAAGAGACACTTTCATGTCATGCTTTGTAAAAATATCAAAAAAATGTGTTACATTTAAAGTATATTTTAAATGATGTTTTAATAATATTTGTCGTGCTTTAAAGGGTTAGTTCATCCAAAAATGAAAATTCTGTCATTTATTACTCACCCTCATGCCGTTCCACACCCGTAAGACCTTCGTTCATCTTCAGAACACAAATTAAGATATTTTTGATGAAATCCTATGGCTCCGTGAGGCCTTCATTGGGAGCAATGACATTTCCTCTCCCAAGATCCATAAAGGTACTAAAAACACATCTAAATCAGTTCATGGGAGTACAGTGGTTCAATATTAATATTATAAAGCGACGAGAATATTTTTAGTGCTGCAAAAAAAAACAAAATAACGACTTATATAGTGATGGCCGATTTCAAAACACTTCTTCAGAAAGCATTGGAGCGTTATGAATCAGTGTATCGAATCTGCAGTTCGGAGCGCCAAAGTCACGTGATTTCAGCAGTTTGGCGGGCTTGACCCGCAATCCGATTCATGATTCGATACACTGATTCATAATGCTCCGATGCTTTCTGAAGCAGTGTTTTGAAATCGGCCATCACTAAATAAGTTTACAAAAATTAAAGACAAGAAACTAGAAGAAAGAACCGGTCAGCCGTGACCATCAGCCGTCTCTCATTTCCTTTCTTATTGCAACGCGTATGAATGAATGTGTGTGTGTGTATGTGTATGTGTTTGTGTTAGATTAGTTTGTGTTAGAATAAATAAAGTCTCTTGTAGATTTTTAAAAGAAAATGTCTTGTATTGTGTGCTTCTAGAACTTAATGTCTTAAACTGTCGATCTTACAGTTACCGTGCTCTAATCAGTGTTTTCACGATTGTTGGATATTTATATCCGCTACAAGAGCGTATTACGGCTTGAGCAAATGAATGCTGGACAACTCAGTTGCTCAGTCGTAAACTATACAACTCTTTATAATTCCCTATAAATATTTCATTTGAGCTAATTTTACTTCCTAGGGTGAGTTCCCTACAGTGTCAAATACTAGAGTTTTTAGCATTACATAATGAATATGAGAAGAAGGTATCTGATTGTGTGAAAGTGCTGGATTGAGGCGAGTTACTGAAGATCAACAAGAGCTGCACAGATCTGATATAGAGCAGGTTATTGGCTGAAGTTTTAATTTGTGTTTTCTGTAGAGTTTCCAGTCTCTCTCAGCACCTCCTGAATCTACAGACGAACCCGACGATCCCTTCAGTTCTCTCTTCTCTTTTGATGGCATAAGAGAATCTGTCCATCAGCTGAGAGAAAAACTGGAAGATTTCTGCAAAGAGATCAAGAAGATCTCTGACAGAGGTAAAGTCCTGCGCCTCGATCTTAAATGTGAATGTACAACAGTTTCTGAAATGTTCCTATGATTTATAAAATGTCCATTTGCACACACACACACACACACACACAAAAATAAAAATCTTAAATGCATCCCACGTTATAAATCACAGTTCATCTTAAATTCAAGTACAATGTGAACAAGAGCATCCACCTGTAGAACGACCACAAATATCCCTTGATGGTTCAGAAGTACAACACTCATCATCATGAGCAAGTGTTTTATATATATATATCGTCACGAGGCGAAGAATCACACAACCAATGGTGGATGAAAAACCCCCGGAGGGTGGTTTTATTGTGACAAACAGTGAGTAAACGTAATGAAGAGGGGCGGGTGCGCGGCTGCTTCCGTCTCCCGTGGGTCCTGTGTAGCATGTGGAGGTGTCAACGGTGCAATGTTTCCGGACCGTCACCAGCTGCTGTCTGGATGAGAGAGAGAGAGAGAGAGAGAGAGAGAAGTTAGCGCTTCGCTGCGTGGAGTGTAATGCTCAACCTGGTGTTTCACTGTGCTGTGTTTTATGGGGTGCGTTGATCTGCAGCTGTGACGGTCCGGCCCGTGCTAAGTGCTGGCAGGTGATCCTCGTTTGTTTCCAGGGCGACGCTGATGAGAGCTTGGGAGACTTGTCACACTCCCCCCCCTAAGCGTCGCACTATTCCTGGAACGAAAGTTAGAGACATACGTTGGGGAACATAGGGGTGGGCGGGGAGTGCGCCCTGACAGACCTGCGTAAGCTGACCACAGCCTGGAGAGTCCGTCGGCGTTGGCCGTCCCGGCCCGATGTTCCACCGAGAAGTGGAAGTCCTGGAGCTCTAGGAACCACCGAGTCACTCTGGCATTGGTGTCTTTAGCGCGGGCCATCCACTGGAGTGGGGCATGGTCGGTCATCAGCATGAAGCGGCGTCCCAGCAGGTAGTAGCGGAGCTCCAGGACTGCCCACATAATAGCCAGGGCTTCCTTCTCCACCGCCGCATACTTCATTTCGGCTGGGGTCAGCTTACGGCTGATGTAGATGATGGGGTGTTCCTCACCCCCCTGGACTTGGGAGAGGACCACCCCTAGGCCGGTGTCCGAGGTGTCTGTCAGCAACAGGAAGGGGCAGTTGAAATCGGGCGCCTTTAAGACCGGCTCAGTGGTCAGGGTGGTCTTGATATCCCTGAAGGTCTTCTCCAACGTGTTGTCCCACTTTATCTTCTCCGGCTGCCCCTTCCGGGTCAGGTCTGTGATGCTAAGGAGGAGAAGTTAGGGATAAAACAGCGATAATATCCCGCCAACCCCAAAAAGGCTCGTACCTGGGTCTTAGTTTCCGGGCGGGGCGCTGTCCTGATGGCGTCAACTTTCTTTTGCTGGGGCTGAATCAGCCCTCTACCCACCCGGAAACCCAAATACTCGGCAAGGGCCAGATGACATTTCCGGGTGTTGGCGGTTAGTCCAGCCCGCCGGAGGTCCAGGAGCACCCTCTGTAGCCGCTCCAGGTGGTCGTGCCAGGTCTCGGAGTGAATAACGACATTATCGAGGTAAGCCGCTGCATACGCTTGGTGCGGATGCAGAATGATGTCCATCATCCGCTGGAACGTCGCCGGTGCCCCGTGCAGGCCGAAGGGGAGGGTCCGGTATTGCCAGTGCCCACTGGGCGTAGAGAAGGCGGTCTTTTCCTTGGCGGAATCTGTCAGGGGAACTTGCCAGTAGCCTTTTGTGAGGTCGAGAGTCGTGATATACCGGGCCCTCCCCAGCCGTTCCAGTAGTTCGTCAACACGGGGCATCGGGTATCCATCGAACTCCGAGACCTCGTTGAGACGGCGGAAGTCGTTACAGAAACGGAGGGTGCCATCCGGCTTTGGTACCATGACGATGGGGCTGGACCAGGCGCTGCGTGATGGCTCGATTACCCCTAACTCGATGGCCTGTCTCCGAGCCTCTGGGACCCGATAGGGCCGCTGCCTCACGATGACTCCGGGTGACGTGCGAATGTCATGTTGGATGACGTTGGTCAGCCCGGGGCACGAGGTGAACACATCGGAAAACTGACGGACCAGATGGTTCAGCTCCGTCTTCTGGGCGGCGACCAGATGATCTCCGACGTCCATGACCAGGGGATCAATGGAGGCTAGCGCGGTGAGCTGTTCCGGGGTCCCCACCCACCTCTTCAGCAGGTTGATGTGGTACAACTGTTCTTCGCGCCGCCTCCCCGGCTGACGTAGCCGGTAATTTACGGGTCCCACCCGCTCCACAACGGTGAATGGGCCTTGCCAGGTTGCGAGGAACTTGCACGCTGAGGTGGGGACCAGCACCATGACTCGATCCCCTGGTCGGAACTCTCGTGGCTGCGCCGCCCGGTTGTACAGCTGCTGTTGGGATTGTTGCGCCTTCATGAGGTGTTCCCGGACCAATGGCATGACCCTCTCGATCCGCTCACACATTTCCTTCACGTGTTCGATGACGGAGCGGAGAGGTGCCGGCTGCTGCTGTTCCCAGGCTTCACGGGCCACGTCGAGCAGACCTCGCGGCTGTCGTCCGAACAGTAGTTCAAAGGGAGTGAATCCTGTAGAGGCTTGAGGGACTTCTCGGATTCCGAACAGGATGTAGGGGAGCATTAAGTCCCAGACGCGCCTGTCTTCAGCTGCCACACGTTTCAGCATCTGTTTCAGGGTTTGGTTGAAACGTTCCACGAGGCCGTCCGTCTGTGGATGGTACACGGTGGTTCGGAGCTGTTTTACCTGCAGCAGCCGGCAGAGGTCAGCCATCAGCCGGGACATGAACGGGGTCCCTTGGTCCGTCAGTATCTCCGCTGGGATGCCGACACGGGAGTAGAGCAGGAAGAGCTCGTGGGCGATGTTCTTTGCCGTGGCCTTCCGAAGGGGAACTGCTTCTGGATACCGGGTGGCGTAATCGACGACCACCAGGATGTGTTCATTTCCCCGAGCAGACTTAGGCAACGGCCCCACCAGGTCCATCCCAATTCGCTCGAAAGGCACCCCAATGATGGGAAGTGGAATGAGCGGACTGGGGGGAGGCGCTCGTGGTGCGGTTCGCTGGCAGGTCGGACAGGCTTGGCAGAACCGTTTCACGTCTCCATCCAAGCCTGGCCAGTGGAAACGGTCCCGGATGCGTTGGATGGTGTTGGCACTCCCCAGGTGGCCGGCCATGGGATGGCTGTGAGCTAGCTCTATGACCATCTCGACTTTGGGCTTCGGCACCACGAGAAGCTCCTTCACCTCCCCCCGACGCTGGGCGACACAGTACAACCGGCCGTTTTTCACAATGAAGTGCGGGAGAGGATGGGGTGCTGGCTGATGCGCTTGGCCCTCTAGCGTTCGGACCTGAGACCAACAGTTTTTCAGTCTGTCATCTTCGCGCTGGGCCTTCGCGAACGAGCCGCCTCCCTGGACCTGTTGAAACACATCAAAGAACACGTTAGAAGCCTGGGAGGGGGACTCACCATCTCTCCCGCTGTCCGTCGTCAACAGCACGGTCTGGGTTGGTTTCCTTCGACGACGGTGCTCGCGACGGCGGCTCCCGGCCTGGCTGGGCGGCTGAGTGGATGCGCGCAGCAATTCCTCAAAGCCCGGCCAGTCTCGTCCGAGAAGTACAGGGAGGGGTAGATCCTTCACAATGCCCACTTCAACTGGCCACGCTCCGGGGCTGGCGGAAATCATCACTCGGCGGGCCGGGACGTGACGAGTATCACCGTGTGCGCAGGTAATGGGAAGTTGGGCTTTGGAATTCTTCTGCGGCGGCAGGACATCAGATTTTACCAGACTGACCGAGCTTCCAGAGTCGAGGATGGCCTGGACAGAATGACCATTAATTTTGATATCCACTCGTGGTGCGTCGTGGGGTACCTCTTGATGTACACTGCATCCAGCCAACCAGGCGCGTGTAGGCGGGACCGGCTCCTCTGTGGGCATCGCTCCTGGACCACCCTCTGAGGGAAAAGCGGCGCTCGCTCCCCGGGCTCACGGTGCATGGCCGTCTCCGCCAATTCGATGGCCTCGACAAGCTCAGCGATGGTGGTTGGGTTCGTCATTCCCACCGCCCGCCGGGAGGGTGGCGGAAGAGCCCTCAGCATTTGGTCCATGGTGACGCGCTCCGCCACCTGACTCGCCGTAGGTGAGCCCTCGAGCAGCCAGTACCGGGCGAGCCTTGACAATTCCGTGGCCTGGGCGCGAGCTGGGCGGCGGGGCTTGAACTCCCACTCGTGGAATAATTGGGCCGCGGAGACGGCGGATAGCCGAGGCGGCCGAGGATTTCCTTCTTCAACACATCATAATCATCCGCGTCTTCTGTAGAAAGAGAAAAATACGCTCGTTGCGCCTCACCAGTCAACAAGGGTCCCAGAAGCTGTGCCCACTCGCGTTTGTGCCACCTTTCTCGAGTTGCCGTGGTCTCGAACATCTGCAAAAATAACTCAACATCGTCATGGTTGGTTAGTTTTGGGAGCAACTGTGTGGCGCGGACGCGGGAGTCAGGCAGCGGAACATGCTGAGCGGAGCTGAGGCGGAGAGCAGCGAGTTCCTCTTCAAACTTAGCCTGGCGGGCGGCCAGGTGTTCGGTGAGTTGTTGTTGTCGCACACTCACTTCTGTCAGGCCCTTGAGCAGGTTTTCCATGATGGGGAGGAGCGCCGCCTTTTTTCCCGGGGTTCGCTGACTGCGTGAGAAAACAGAGGGGGAAAAAAAATCTTGAGAAGTGTTGAATTTGTGTGTGATTCTTCACTTCAATGCCCGCATTCTCCACCAGTGTCACGGGGCGAAGAATCACACAACCAATGGTGGATGAAAAACCCCCGGAGGGTGGTTTTATTGTGACAAACAGTGAGTAAACGTAATGAAGAGGGGCGGGTGCGCGGCTGCTTCCGTCTCCCGTGGGTCCTGTGTAGCGTGTGGTGGTGTCAACGGTGCAATGTTTCCGGACCGTCACCAGCTGCTGTCTGGATGAGAGAGAGAGAGAGAGAGAGAGAGAGAAGTTAGCGCTTCGCTGCTTGGAGTGTAATGCTCAACCTGGTGTTTCACTGTGCGGTGTTTTATGGGGTGCGTTGATCTCCTGCAGCTGTGACGGTCCGGCCCGTGCTAAGTGCTGGCAGGTGATCCTCGTTTGTTTCCAGGGCGACGCTGATGAGAGCTTGGGAGACTTGTCACAATATATATATATCATGTAGGATTTTGAATCAAATCCGATAGGTGTGTTTTATAAATGAAGCTCGTGGAGATTCATCTGCTCTCAGAAATGATCCTTCATCATCTAATATCAAAGAATATCTAACACACCTGAAGCTAATCAAGGGCTGTGTCTGAAATCGCCCCCTATACCCTTAAATAGGACACTATTTGAGAGGACAGACATTCGTAGTGGTGTCCGAAACCGCAGTGGATGATGTTGAGTCAGAGATTGTATATTATAGGGAGATGAGAGGGTTTGTATCTCTTATCATTGGAGAAAGAGTAACAGCTAACTTAATCACATGCTCACCTCTCAGCCTATCGTGTAATGGCAGTGACATCAGTGCGTGCCGTTCAAAACTCATTCCCTGCGTACGGCCACAGCCGGAGCACTTAGCATTAGACTTAGCATTAGCATTAGTTGGACACCCCTGCTGTAGAAGGTGAAATAAATCATGATAGAAGAGTTTAATAATTGATCATGTAAATGATAATTCAGGATTTCTGGTCAGCTGTACTGAGACACTGATGATACACTGAACATTGAGCCATGAAGAGTTCAGATACATTAAAAGATCAGATTCATAATTCCTGATTCTGATGTGTTTCTCTCCATCAGATTCCCATCAGCTCACTCTGGATCTGAACACAGTGAATAAACACCTCTGTCTGTTTGAGAGGAACAGAGTGATTACTGTCACTAAAACAGTCCAGCCGTATCCTGATCATCCAGACAGATTTGATGTGTATCAGCAGGTGTTGTGTAGAGAGAGAGTGTGTGGACGCTTTTACTGGGAGATTGAGTGGAGTGGGAGTGTGCATATCTCAGTGTCATATAAGAGCATCAGCAGGAAGGGAGGGGGTTATGACTGTGTGTTTGGACATAATGATCAGTCCTGGAGTTTGAGCTGCTCTTCCTCCAGATACTCATTCTATCATAATAACATACGCACTGATCTCCCTGTAAAGTCCATCAGCTCTAGAATAGGAGTGTATGTGGATCACAGAGCAGGAACTCTGTCCTTCTACAGCGTCTCCGAGACAATTAGCCTCATCCACACAGTCCAGACCACATTCACTCAGCCGCTCTATCCTGGGTTTTATGTTGGTTCTGGATCAGTGAAACTGTGTTGGTTTCAGAATAAACTGTAGAGAGATTTTACCCATAATACTTTGAGCTGCATGATAAATCAACTGATAATAACAATAATAATAATAATAATAATCACTGAAATAACAGAATAAATATGTGTATTTAATCCTATAGAGACAGTAAGATCAGTGTGTGTGTGTTCATTCATTTAGTTTTTATTGTAGTGACATAAATGAATAAATACTAATAGTAATTTTCAGTTAAATGATCAAACACAGGGTTCATTCCAAAATGAACAGATTGAGGATAGTGTGGTTTTGAATAATGAAGTAAAAGAAACAGTCGTGAACAATGTGAGGAGTGAAGATCATTAATAGTGGAGAAAATAGTGTAAAAAACAGTTCAAAATGTGATGAGAGATGCTTTTTATGAGATTTCAGATATTGGGTCACAAGTGATGTAAAACATGAACTCTTTAGATAAAATTACTAAACATTGTGTCAAGAAAGTTATTTAAGTTTTGATGTAAAATAGTTATCTCCAGATATAAAATCATAGTATCAGTGTTGTTGTTGCAAAAAAACAGTGAGCTCTGAAGATCTGGAATAAAAAAAAAAGATTTCGTCTGAAAAAGATGCTTGTAAAATTAAGGTAAAGTGCAGCTTCATGAAAATACTTATTCTGCGCTTTTTCTTTTCTGTCTCTATCTTCCTGCTTCTTTGTATGGGTGGTGAGAGTTGAATCATTAAATATTACAGTTTTTCTCGATTGCTAACACACAATTCATGAAACAATTCACTATTTTCTCACAACTTTAAACACAATCTCAGAACTACACACCAACTTGTGCAAACCTCAAACTGTCAAAGTCATCTTCTCTTTTGTCAGATTCAAACGTTGCCCTCAGGTGACACGTAAAACCTACAAATACCTACTTTCCTGCCCAGTGAACACTAGAGATCAATTCAAAACACTGTAACAAAAACCTCTTACTGGGGACTTACTACTCTTACATTCAGGAATGATTTTGCAGCTCAATGTCTATTACAGTATACAACATAAATTAAACAGTTCAGATACAGTAAAATACAACAATGAGCAGTCATCTCTCAGTCCTGAAAAAATACAGTAAATGTAAAAAGAATTGGCTACAAATAAATTTGACAATAATGAGTTTGAGGGTGTGCAGCATGTACTACAGTATTCCCTCATCTAAAGTACTGTTACTGTAATTAAACTCTATGTGTAAGTAGAATAAAAATCCTGAAGATGACTGCTTCTGCTCTCTCTCAGGACGCGTTTTCTAAAGCACATAATAACCTGTGCTCCTCTTTATATTATGTTGTTTGATTTTACATGTGATAGAGAATTTTATATAAGCAATATTTAATATAAGCAGTAGCATAATACACGTATAAGTATAGTCTCAGACTGAATTTATGGTGAACTTTAATGTGTAAGTGACTGAATTTCTGTAACTCTTTATACCTGTCCAGCTTGTGTATGTTTGGAACAGCCTGTTTTTTGTAACACCTGGACCCCAGACCTGGAGGAGAAACGTATAAATAAGGCAAAGACAAATTCTGCTTTGTCCTCTTACTGCAGAGCACTCTGTATGTGAGCTTCTTGTAAGAATAAAAAAACATTGAAAGGCCTTTGTGTTGTCTGGGTTCTCATTTCAGCCTCACCAGTAAGATATAAAGATAAAGATGGGATCCTGTAAGTGATTTGTTTGGACCTGAGGGCATTGGTGACTTATCATCCTAATATAAAACTGAAGATTAGCCTCTACCCCGCGAGGATTCGGGGATGAGGGGACTGATGTAAAAGGGTCCCAGACCTTCACCACCAGTGCCGCGATCTCAAAACACCTGACCTGGCATAAAAATTGGAAAAAAATTTGCCAAACTGAGAGTTCGTACCAGTTAGTATGAATGTTCACATCAGTTTGTGTGAAGACAAAGTTATACAAGTTAGTGTAACAAGTAAGTGAGGCTCGGAGCTCGCTCCAGTTTGTGAAAGGGAACAGTTGCACAAGTTAATGTGACAAGAAGGTACCAAGTTTGGGCACCAGAGAGCGCTGTGGTGACGGTCACAGAGCTGAGAAAAGGCAACAGTTGAGAACAATGGGGTCCAGAACCAGTAAATCAAAACTGACACCTGAATATTTAAATAGTCCCTTATATATAAAGAGATGAAAAAGAAATATGGGGAAGAAACATTGAATATGGTACAAGAATGGGCAGAATATTGCGGGTTTTCCTGAAAAAGGAACTTTGTGCATAAATCAGTTGAGTAATGTCAATAAGAAGAGAAAAAGAGAAAAGACTGAATTAATGAAGAAGAAGGTGTTAGTACATGATCTGGAAAGAATTCAGAAGCATGAAAAGATTATGAAAATATGGATAGACAAAGCAGAACAAAAAAAATATGAAGAAAACACTGAAAGAAATGCCATGTAGGGAAGGTGCAGCAGGACCAGATAAGCGTAAACAAGAATGAGAAGGGAACAGATCCCACTGCTCAGAAATCTCTAAATGAAGTTCTGTGCAAGAAATTACAAACATGAACATGCATATAATACTGAATATTTATTTTGCATGTAGTCATCCAAAACTATTGACTTTGATAACCAAACTAAGACAACATGAGCACTAAAAATACAAAACAAAAAATTCAAATTGTGAATAAAAACAGAATGCAATGATGTGGAAGTTTCAAATTTCAATATTTTATTCAGAATACAACATAGGTCCGTGCACTTTTGCGTCCATTCCTTTTTCGTTTTTTAACCACATCAAGAAAAACAAAAAACGAACGGTTGTTGTATTTTTAAATGCTATGGTGAATACGAAAATTTAAATTAAAACCGAATACACAAATTTCATGTGCACAAAATAAATATTGACTTATTTTCAGATTTTTGTTTATTACGTTTTGCATCTTTATAAACCAAAATTAAAAAAGGACAGATTAAAGTCGAAGAAATGTCAATTTACAAGTTTTCTTTTGTAGAATTGTTGTTTCCTCCACACTTCCGAGAGCCATGTCTCTGAAACATGATAATACTTGACTTAGGGTGACCACATGGCTATTGATCTGTTGCAGGACAGTAGATGTGATTTTGCGGGACACATGAAACAGCTAAATTTACAACTATTACGCGATGTAAATATTGATTTACATTTGTTGGCAAACTTGGCATATGCGCCGATTAATGTTTCTGTCGGTGGGTGCCCATAATGTTGCGCTTAAGGCAACATTAAATCCTGGAGAGAAGATAGGTTCACGGCTGCATGCAGAAGGACAAAGTTTGAGCATGCAGATGTAATATCTGAGTGAGAGCGCGCGCGCGTCCAGTTTTGTGCAAGGGAATCCGCCTGTGAGCGGAGAGATTCCTGCTCGCGTATTTGATGCGCTCTCGTGATACAATAATGCGCTCTCGACATTTTTCATTATAATAACGCCATAAAACCCGCATTAAATGAACTATTAACGTGTTAAGAAAGTCGTGTCTGAATTTCGCAATTTTGTATTGGTTAAAACAAATGGAGAATATCTCATTTTTCTGTAGGTGCTCGACCATTTCCGTGTGTGGCGCTTGATCGCCGCCGTTAGTTGGAAATATTTAACATCAGGATGGATGATTACATGCTTTAAATCATAGATTTGGGCAGCTTTGAGCAGCTCTTGAGGTTCTTATCCAGTATGTGAGATGAAATCCTTGCTGGTGTAGTTGTGTTTACTGACTTTGATGAGGCTCTTTGCGCTGTCCATTCAGTTGTCATCAGAGGGAAAACCTCTCTCTATGATTGCGTTGGTTGGTTATTTTCACAGCTAGAATATGACGGCTGCACAAATAGATTTTTAAATGCTCCCAGTTTTTATTATATTTCTTACTGTGGTATTGTAATTTCAGGGATGAAAAAAATTACAGACATAAATGAAATGCGGGACACTAAGTTACTTAAGTCTTGCGGGACGCGGGACAAAGCTCCCAATTTCGGGACTGTCCCGCAAAATGCGGGAAGGGTGGTCACCCTAACTTGACTTGATTTCCACCCCCTTCTCACTCACGAGGGGTCCGATACTGCCGCATGTCCAAGAGATGCTATAGGCTACACTCTTAGAAAAAAAGGTTCTTTGGGGTTCTATATAGAACCCTAGGGTTCTGTAACCAACTTTATAGAACCCTTTCTGCCAAAAAGGTTCTATATAAGGAGAAAGAACCCTTTTGGCACAAAGGGTTCTTTGGGCTAAATGTGCTACATTATTAGTGCTTTATTTAAATGATTACACTATTGAACATTATATTTGTGTTTTTACTTCAATTTTACTTAGGCACACCTTTCATTCTGAAGAAAACAAACTTATATACATTNGTATTTTTTTAGAGTGTTTGCTCATCTGCAATACGTCTATTGGACATTTCCTGTCAGATGTCAAATAGACGTTTAGAAGATGTCTTTAAGATGTTTATGACTTAGAATGTATGTAAAACTGATATCTTAAAAACGTCTATCAGATGTTTGTAAAGAGCAGATGCTTTCCAGATGAAGTGATCTTTAATAGATGTCTTGCAGACGTACGTGTGCTATCTGGGTTAAGACACCGATATTAAATGACCAAAGATATGCAGAGCAGGTCGAATATTAAGGCAACGCGCTTTCAACGTTCAGCGTTTTCAACTTGTAGAAAACCATTATAAACGCTTAAAATTATATTGTCCTTCCATTTTGTTTGCGTTGCCGTTATAGCAGCTGTTGATGACAAGAAAATGTGCGAGAAAATGTAGTTTCTCCCTGGTTGTTGTTTTAGTAAGATTAAGCCACGTAAAGCGTTAATGTCCAGCGACGCGGCCGTAACGCATTGCTTTCAATGAGATTTGAGAAATATTTCATGTCAAACCGCCACTGAGGCAAAGGGCATAGGAATTTTGTCCTCACGAAAATCACATATCGGGGTATAATTTTGTCATCATGTTGGTATATTTTCAAGTTGAACGGCATAAAGTGACTTCTGATTCAAAACAATTTCTCAATATAAAACACCTAACAGAGCCAGACGAAAAAGTCAGTAATTTAGATGTCGTTTTGGCCTTTATTCACATAAAATAGAGTAAAAAGCAAAATGACGGGATTGAGACCACAAGGGGGAACTTGATCATGTTAGAGCGCTAAACAAGAGGCTTAAGGTTTAGAAATGTAATGTTTAGGTTAAAATATAAATGTACAAATAATAATAATAGTAATTTAATGAATGAAAATTAATCAATATCGTTTAGGCAGGCTCTTGAAGCGAGTTGACGACAGAGGAAAAGCACTAGAGGGCGCTTTAGAGTCTGTGTGTATGACGAGAAACAAATTAAATTTAGCATTTTTACATATTAAATAACAAGTTGTATATCATTTATGTTATTTTTAATAAAATCTTAATCTTGCATAAAGAAAATTGGCTTGTATCTGCTAATTCTATTCATCAATGTTAAAATAAAAAACAAAGAAACCGCATTTTCCATATTTCATTTCTGGTTTAAAAAAGGAAAAACGAAGGGACGCAAAAGTACACGGACCAACATAGATGGGTCCGTGTATCATCTGATCATTCAATTATTTCATGTAATCTGGCAAACGAAAAACAGGCAAAACAGGTCGATATTTCGTTTTTCGGTGGTTCTGTTTAAACCAAAAAATGAAAGCTGATGTCTTTTTTCCAGTTTTCAGCTCGAAACCGAAAAACAAATAAACCGAAAAACCAAAACGAAATAATACGGCTAATTTTGGTTTTTCTTTATTTTTCGCTTCACAATTCAATTTTCAGACCAAACAATGCAAATGCAAAAATGAAAAATTGGAACCAGACGTTAATTTTTCTTGTTTTTCGGTTACATCATCAATTGATATTTGCCAACCTAATTAATTTTCGATTCTACAAGTTTGGGTTGTTGCGTCCGAATCTGATTTTTGAACAAACATAAAATATGACTCATTATTCTGATTTTCCATGT